>NW_019059682.1:46413-56785 GCF_000696155.1 Zootermopsis nevadensis
TTGGGCCAGGCCGTGGTCTAGGCAACCCGGAGTTTTCCTCCGTGGCATCCCAACCATTACTCCATTCACACACAGAAGAAGGGAATGGCAAACCACTTCTGGATCATCTGCCAAGAACGTATATGAACAGGTCCCAGTCCGAGAAAAGGATGGAAGGATCCTGTTCATATGGACCTGTCGTCAGACAGAACACTTAAAAAATATCTTATTGTTATTTTGGTTGTATTTATTAGGCTTTTTGTGTTGCATCTCTAATTTTCCATTTGCCTGCCGACGCAGAGGACACAAAAATAAATAATTGGAATGTACTGTTGTTGTTGTTATGAGTGTAATAAGTAAGTTTGAAAAGGAAACACTTGAATTTATGTATCCAAATCTAGAGTCGTCCGAAATAATTCTCAACTAATTATTTGGTTTTGCATTTAAATCACTACAGTACTTTGCCTGTACGTCTGTATATTTCATTACGCCACACATTTCAGACACGTATTGTGTTCACTGACGATATAATGGAGTATTCACTTTTTCAGCTGCGACGATAAGGATTGTTAAATATCCTTTGACGATACAAATGGAGTATCGGATAAAAATACGTGGCATACAGAACACAAATCACGAAGCATTGAAAGTGCTGTTGAGAATGATATGCAAGTTTTGCATAATTATATTATGAAAATGTGTATATATAAATTTATTTCTGTAAAGGGGTTATAGCAGTCATTTGATACTGAGTTTAGGACGTTCAGAGCTCGGAGAGTGGGGTTTGGTGAGGGGGAATCCAACTATTCTGACTACAGCATTAGTTGCTATATCAATGCCTCGTGTTACCAAGCACAAAGCATGTTGATGGATGACAATATGGATGGATTCGAGTCAGAATACAAACGGGGTGAGAGGCTGTCAAAGAATGATTTATGTCGTCCTGGTAGTTTCCCGTTATTATTAGTATTATTATTACATTCTTTACACTTCTCAAATAATAAAATCTGTTCACTTCAGATGCCTAGCTCTGCATATGATATACATTTCAATTCATTAATTTAGCATTTCCATAACTCTTGCTTTCCAAACCACTGCGCCTCTACTAAGGAACACCAATTGAAGCTTAGGTTCCTGAAATAATATCTGTCGAAAGCTTTGTGTGCCGTACGTTAAATGAATTCTTCGTGAATTCATAAAATAGTCACATGGGTCAGAGGAGTTTTTTTTTTTTTGGGGGGGGGGGTCGTACACGTCAGTTCGTGTAACCGTGTGTTACATCTAAAAAGATTACTTAATGAACTTTATATTAAGGATCAATGTTAAAAGTCTTTCACCAAGTTTAATTTCTGTCGTATTAGTCCGACAAAACCTCTATTTTGCATGAAGCTAAAACAAAACTTTGATTACCTCACAAACGGATCGTAACTAAAGGACTTGCGTTTTATATGAGGTAATAATGCAGAAATGTTATTAGCATTCACAACCCTTGCATGAAATATTACTCGATACAATGAATATTAACCAAACAAACAATTACTATGTGTAGGTTAGCTTTGTAACAATAGATTTATACAAAGAATTATAGATTTGTATCTGCAATAAATTAAAATGAGGCCAGTGAGTGTAAATTCGCAAATACCATATTTTTCGCTTATGTACTCCCCAATTTCCAGAGGAACAAAATTAGGAAATCTTCATTTCTGCATCTCTAACCACTTTACACAAGAAAACAACAATAAAACAGACCCAAGGAATTCCCTCGTTATAAAAAATAATTGTGGCCTTCGTATATTTACCGTGTAGAGATTGAAAAGTGTCAGAAACTAATAACTGCTTTTCGAAATTAGATCAATTTTTATGGCAATAGCTATGAATATCATCTCAATTCCCGGAAATGATCCAAGACAAGACAATTATTGTAAAACAGGCTACAGTTAGATTTGATGTGGCCTGCTACGAACCATAATTTCGCAAAGCCGTACTCTTTGGAGTACACCAACATTCTAGACGTTCTTCATCCACATCACTTATGTCGTTCTTACGATAATGTGATCCCGGTTTCCATTTTTTCGTCCTAATTCATTCTTGCACTAATGAAATACAAGGCCACTGTTGGGTCTTCGACCATTCTTGTACAATAATGTCGCACAACAACAAAAAATAGATCGTTTTTCCTGTAATGTAATTCAAGTCCCATTGTTGCAACAATTGTATCCTGGTCTCAAATGTCCTGCATTGGCTCTACGGTCATTTTTAGAGCAAAGGCGTTGTTTGACTTCGATCTAAAACACAGTCACAGTCTCACGATGTTAATCATCATTAATAAAGAACTGAATTTAATTTAATTATTGTAGATAGTAGACTTAAATTTTAATTTTAGTTGTTCAGGTTACACAACGGCGAATGACAGAATGAATAATGAACTGGAAATGATGAGGAAGAGAGTGGCGGAACCTGATTTAGAGTGCAAGAAACCTCAGTGAGGACCGCCGGTCTTCGGACCGAGGACTTAGAAGTTGAAGGAATCTATAAGCTTCCTAGCTTTGTTAGAATTGTAAACTGGATACATCACAATGTATAATTATTAATTAATCGTATCTTCTAGTATCTCTGTATAAAATAAATCGTTAAAGAATGTCGTAGTCCTTGGCTATCAAAACGTCATGTTTTATTTTCTTTTATGAAACCAGAGCGAAGTCTTTTCCCCCCAGGCAGTGGCTTGCTTTCGTCTGTGGTGACACAAGTGGCCAGTTCACGTCATCACGTAGGCCTATGTAAAATAGGGAGAGAGAGAGACACTCTTAGGGGAAGTGGGACTGCTGATAAATAATAAAAGAGAATCGACAAGAGAGACAGAGAGAGACATTTGACTTGTCGCAGGATTTTCTAGCACAGTCACTGTGAAGTGAAGGAATAAGTACATCAATCATCCCCTATACATGTCACCATTATCCCCCTTTCTCACCACCGCCATCCTCTGAAACCATCAGCAACAACCCTTCACCATTCCCATCCAAAAATTCTGTATTCTTAGGATAGCTTTAGGTCTTTTATATACAAAATATAAACTTTGCAAAGACGATTTCTAATCACCTCTTGCTGATACATCGTGAACTGCGTTGTTAATGTTTTCTGAAAATAACTTTAGCCTTAAATTTGACAGAATCAATACTCGATTCTCACTGGAAGATCAATTCATTTTACCTCAGGATTTAACCCTGCAAAAATAGACGTTATCCATTGACCCATTCTAACCCAGTCCGTAAATTACCAAGGCACGTCATTGAAACTTACCTATTTTAAGTAAAGGTAAATTTGTGAAACGATTTCCCTTTTCCTTACGTCATAGCATTATCGTTCTTCAGGCTTTAAGATAAAATTGCGATTTCATTACTTTCATTAACTGCATCAACATCAGAACGAGTTAAACACAGAGCACGAGAAACTTCGATAATTGTTTGCTGGAATATCGATACGTACCCAGAACTATCGCGTGCTGTATTACGAATAGGTTATACGATTATCCTGTGTGCATCTAGTAAATTGTGAGCCATAAAAAGAAAAGTAGAAAAGTAGATCGAACACGTTCCCATATCTTTTTTGTTTGCGATTTCCCCAATATCTCATCCATATATTTCACATAGGACAGAAGTATTTTCTCTGTACTTATTAACTTCCGCTCCCACCGACACCTATCCCCACAAATGCCCTGTATATGTTCCCAAACGCGCCCCTCTGAACAAAAAACACAGACACAGAAAAATAAATAGATGGCTACGATACTACACAAGTAATTAATTAATTATAGGTTGAGGTAAACAGCAAAATTCTCTATGCAGCAAAGCAACTACAGTAGAACGCCTTGCACAGTCTAATCCACCCGACATTAATTAAACTGTTGTGCATACAAACTGAAACCAGAAATGTGCTTTATCTTCAACGCTGAAATCGCCTTTATATAGTCCTATATTCTCCATCCTTACCTCAGACCAGTTGGATGCGAAGTTAAAACAGCATGATGCAATCTTCCCCACGACGTAAAAATGTTGATGAAGTTTAATACTGTATCACACCGTATTGCAATGATATTATGACGTTGACTACTGCACTACGCTTCATGAAACACGATTTCACATTTTTAAACACTAAAATCACATGACTTGCAACACCAAGCTAAAGAAAACGAGGCATCACAGACTTCGCGTGAACATCACTCCCGCACGCATCGAACAGAATTTCGTTGCTTCACCTTGACACAATCGTCACATTTCGACTGCGAGTTCGAGAATATTCCACTCGCAAGGAAATCATGCTACTTGCACGTCGCAGGTAGGTCTACGCTGTTCCGTTTACTGTACGCGCCATTCAAATTATTTTGCTTTGCATTCACGTCTAAAACTGATCTGGAGAAGCAACTAGAAGAATAATACAAAAATAAAAAAACCTACAGTAAAATAATATTTAAATATTTTTCTGATCGTTGTAAAATCTTAAAATATTTTCTAAGGCTTCATATTCAGCACTCATTTAACTATTTTACCCTATTAAACCGTTGATTTTCGAACTTCACACAGATGTCCCTCCTTCGAACGAACAGTGCCACTATATTACAATATGCAATTGTAATTGCTAACAAGTTGCAGTACGTAAATTGTAAATCAATTATTTTTTGTATATCAATTAATATTCCACACGTCGAAAAATATTTCAGGTAACACTGCTAGAACATGATAACCTTTACAATTTTACACAATCATACAAAATTTTGTTTTACTAATAACAGTTTCTAAGAAAATGTATGGATTTCGATATGAACTTCATGTAATCAGTATGAAAAAAAATTATTTTTTTCTTGCAAAATTTTATGCAGACTACAGATACTAACATTTCTTGATATTCTTAAAGTATATAAAATCATGTATACAAACAAAACTGTTTACATATTAATGTGTAAACAGTTTTGTTTCGCTGTCCATAGACACACTACTTACTGAGCTATACGCCTACCTGTTCACATTTATATAATATAAACAAGATGAAGTTACTTTTGTGCTAAAACCACCAAGCGATTACCGCATGTAGCGGTAAACACACGTAAGGCATCATGTACTGACACTAAATGAAAGTAGGTCTTCAGTATAAAGCCCCAGCCGCTTTAGACCATTATAAATATCCCCGGTTACCCATTCTATTTGATTCCAAGTGCGTCACAGTGTTCGTCTAAACGTCGTGGCAAAGGAAAAAGTACCGAGTTTCAAACCCAGGCTGTCCTGGCACCGTAGCTTTTCACTTTACCGACTTAAAAATCTTCGTTTCGGTATATTTTCATGCGAGGGGAAATTACATCGTGGCGAATGGTTCTAAAACCCCGGAAATATGTGAACTTTGAGCGGTGGAGAGTGTACTTTCACCCCTGTTCTCAGGGAAAGTGTCTTCCCCCTGTGCTAAGCTACACTTTCTTTTCTGATGGACAACACTTTTTAATCGCACTGTTGTCAAAATTAAAGGTAATGAGTGACTTGTACGTAAGACGGTATATTATCATGTCGAACAGAAGTTCACAATTTAGGGGGGGGGGGGGGGGCAGTGAACGCCATAGTTTTTCAGTGCAAAAGAAAAACAACCATAAGATTCAATATCAGCATACAATCTGGAACCTCAGCTTACCCTTGCAATACTTGCATAGTTTTAGTGGTGAAGTGCGGGAGAGACTTCCAAAAATGCGAAGACGAACAAAGTGCTTTGTCCACTGCCGCGGATTTTAGATTCGCTGGCCCTTCAATGGAAAAACAGTCTTTTGGCTGAAAACCAACTTTTCGGAATAACACACTGTAGCGTAGTAACTTCTTTCATCTTCAGGGCTGAAGTACTTTCAGCTTCATGTAATGTCGAGTCACATAACTAGTTACACTTCAGTTCTGAAGATGGAGAGTGCGTGTCCAAATGAAATGTTGACACACACCCAAAGGACCACATGACGAAACAGTTTAGAAGATTATCATTCATAATCAAAATTCGTTCAGTGGTTTCAGAAAAGAAACACGCAGGCAGACACGGAATCCTTATTATGATCTGATTTATTTTGTTTTGCACCAAAACGCATGGAACATGACTAATACACAACGGAACGTCGCAGCCAAGTAATTATCTCTCTTCCCTCGTGTTCAGAGTGTCCCGGCGTCAAATCTTGGCCCGGACACTGACCAATGTCTTCAGATAAACCACTAATAGCGTTTGAATAATACAAGGGACATATTTATGCACACGTTAAAAAGCCATAAGTAAATGTAGAGTCTGCTCTTTATCTAAGAACCGCTCCGTAACAGAGGACATGAACGTAAATTTCAATTAATTATAGGCCTCAGCGTAGGCTAAGTAGAACTCGTGCTCCGACCGCATGATCGTCATTAAAAGAACCTACGCTACACAATGAACAGCAAACCGGGTGGTCCTCGCAGCCATTGCGGTCATGGCGGCGAAGAGACACGTCCTGAAGAAGACTGTTTTCCGGGTTTGTTGCACCTTGAAAACCTCAGATCTCACATATGCATCTTGCATTATGACGGAATAAACCCTTGTCCATGACCGCTTGCTTTATGGAATGGAGACCTACAGTCGTAATAAAGGTTGACTGTTGAAAATAATATTTAAAGTTGTTACGCCATCTCTTAACGTGTAATGCGAATTACATTCAAATACAAACCCAGCATCCGTAGGGCAGTAGCACAACCGGCACATCGGCTCAGTCGATTCATTGGCAAGGAAAAAGACGAATAACCAACAAATTTATATAAGATTTTAATTCATTCTAAATAAACTCGCGAAGCTGAGGAAGCTTAGTCGTATTAAAAAATAAAAAAATAAAAAAAAGGAAGAATATTTCTGAAACTGGCTTTTGTGTTTTTAACCTGTAAAATAGAAGGTCGTTTTGACACAAGCGTGCCGCGCTTGAGCAGAACGGAAGGCAGGCCGGTGGCAGTGGTACATGAAACCTGCGTCCTCTCAGAGGCGCCATTATTTGCATTCGCATATTAATCACATTGGCAGACAGACTTGGGTCGGGCTGCTTCTGGCAATATCTGCCCTACACCATACAAATTCAACCTGTCACTTCAACTTCTTTGATTAATGGCTACCAGAGAATATTATGATTTTATACCGGGAAAAAGAAAAATTCTTCTCTCCTTTCACAAATCCCTTCTCATCGTTCCACCCCTTTTCTCCCACCTTCTATCATCTTCTTCCTCCTTCATCCCCTAGTTATCACACTATGTCGAGATGTGGTGGAGACATATGGAAGGTTGGTTGGTTCGTCTGCGTTCTTTACGTAGCGGATTGGAGCTATACGCCAAAGCAAATTATCGCTGTGCCAAACATTCTCTTACATTAGGACGAGGTCCCTACAACTTTATGTTAATATTTCTTTGACTTGACTGTACTTCCAGTAAAAAGGCTTTGTTGATTGTCCCCATTTACTCGGAATGATTACCTTGACTACCGTTTCGCTGCCTTCAGTAACAACGCATGTTGGATAATTACATTAAACTGTTTTTAAATCTTACATCATTCCTGATTACACTGAACGATATCAAGTGCACTACAGTATACTCATTTACATCGACGTTAAAGTTAGCATTGCTACACTTAACGAATTGCTCTGCATATATTAAATTATTTTGTTTATAAAGTTAATCTGATGACTGCCTTTTTATTGTAACCTAATTGCTTATTTATTAACAAATAATTTGTTACTTTTAATAACCAGAGAAACCATACGAAATAGTTGATTACTTTTCTTCAGATACTGGGAAAAAATATAAATAATTTAAGTCGGTTTAGACCGTTCTTCTGTCAAAATCTGAACCGTGGACCTCCCAAACATGTCACTTCATAAAGATTTTTGCATATGTGTTTCTTGTTCAGTTCCAAAAACTTTGCTAATATTTGCAACAGTTGACGAACATAACGCACAACTTTTCATAATAAAAAAATAACCTGGATAAATATCCAGCGCAAAAGAAAAAATATCCCAATGACCTCAAAGCGAAATACGCCTGTGTTTAGCATAGACAGTCATCAAATTATTAAATACATTAAACTGATTTCACCAAAGCTTTTCATGATACAATGTCCCGATTTTCCTTCCTTATCAAAAAAGAAGAAAACGTAATTAAAATAAACTCAACTTTTTAAAATAATTTTTCCTAAAGCAGTTCATATCGCACTAAGGTATCAACAGCCTGCCTCACGATTTACCAGTAATAGCAATAATCTTTGTTCTCAAAGGATCATTTCTCAGCAATCAAGCTAAATGTTTGCTGCTTACAGATAATAACCCTTGATCACAGTTCCACACAATGGATACCATATATCTTCCACAGTCATCTAAAAATATCCCATACTTATTTTGTAAAATGTATCGAACACTTTTCTACTTATTACAACATTACGTTAGACACGCACAATCCATCGTGATTTCTGACTTGAACAAAAGTTGCCTTTAGTTTTCGTGATATCACAAAGTTCTATCAATTTCCTAGTTATTCTTCGCTCGGAAACATCGTTATATTGAAATAAGGCGTAATGATAAAGCCACTAAAGAACCATTCTTTTAATATTGATAATACTCGCATTTATCCCCCTTCTGACTTTAACCAGGAGTTAGAGGTCAATTGTGAAAGTGAAGATCGGTACCGGTAACAAAGTGAAATACGAAGATTTCTGTCATATTCATCGCCCTGATGACGGAGGCAGTATGACCTCTGAAACGTTGGTTAACATCGACCAGACTACACAGAGCAACAACCAAGAGGACAGAAATCTTCATACTCACCGCTGTGAGTACCTCAAATCTTACATAAATATATTCCTCAGCATACGCTCTCAAACGCGCTTAATTTGCATTTCTCTTTTAGGATACGAGACTTAACTTCGCACCAACAAGAAACAATAAGTACAATCACAGTTTGCGTATATTTTATTTCTTTTGTTTTAGGTAGGGAACGGGGAGACAAAAGTCTGCGATCTGAATTGTATTAAGCATTCCACAAGTGTAATAAAAGCCGCACTGTTGTAAATGAAATTTTGATCTGTTGCTGTTATTCACAGGTGTTTGAACTTTGCTACATTTTCGAAGTAGAAACGAAAGAAATCAGTACCTAAATACCTGACTAAGTTATTTATTTCAGTCAGTAATCATATTACTAAATAAATAACTCCATGGTGCATCGTTTTCCTTAGTTATTAAACTAGAAGCCCAAGGTTCATCACCGTGTTATCAAAAGCCAACCATTTGCCTTTAGAAGTAAAAAATTTAATAAAGTAAACCTATACATGTTTATTGCCTACTTGAGTTCTATAGTATCTTTCTGAAACAGAGAAGCCTCCCACCGCCGAGTTACAATGATATATTTCAACAAACATTTTATACGTATTTCTTTCTGTATTCATGTTGAATGTCCTACTCATTTTAGTCCTTCATTAATCGCCCTAAGAATTTTAGGTAAGGAATATAAATTATGAAACTCCGATATTGTAATTCTATGTTATTTCCTTCTGAAGTTCTTGGCGTATACTTCAAACACTTATAAAGATCAATTCTCTCATTTCACATGGTACAGACGGACAGACGGAATGATTGCATATACCGAATAAGGGGAAGCACAAACATGCGACTTCTTGTGGACGTTAACCCATGCTTCAATCTGCCAATTACCGCGTTGTGTACTTACTGCCCTCACAAGACATCATGAGATGAGGCAACTTTATCCCCCCACCCCTGCAATTCACACACATATATAACAAAGCTTAAACAAAACTTATCACTTTACACAGAGCCCGTTCTGAGGACAGCAACAGTGACGCAAGATATCACGAGCCTCAGATAACCAGTCACCGGTGACCTGGAAGAATCCACCGTTCGTCATTGTATCCAAAAACACAAATTTTTCAAGACGATATTTCTTTATAATTTCCAAGTAGGTTACATTCTTTGCAATTCTTCAAGTCTGATAAGCCTCAATGTTACAGATACAAGTGTATTGCCCCAAATTTGACTGTAGATATCATACTGAAAAAATAAATTATTGTAGTCGTCATAAAATTACATATTTCAAGATCACAGCAAATTACGAGGTGCGATCGGAAAGTTTAAAGACTGTGCCTATAAAAACACGTACACTTATCTCAGGTATTAAATTCATCCATCACCCTCGAAGTAGTTCCCCTGGGAGTGAACACAACGATCCCAGCGCCGCTGCCAAGCCTGGAAGCATCCCTGGAAATCTTTCTTTGTCAGCCTGTCAAGCACCATCTGCGATTCTGTCTGAATCTCTTCTATCGTCTCAAATCTCATTCCCTTTAGCTGAATTTTCATCTTTGGGAAGAGGAA
>NW_019059682.1:62441-85662 GCF_000696155.1 Zootermopsis nevadensis
CAGGACTGAAATGTGAAGGAATGCGCTGTATTTAAAGAACGGTAACTCAGGATGGAATTAAAGTGAGGACTTTATTTCGTGGTAAACCTTCGTATTCCGCAACGGTGGTTTATAAATAGGCAAAAACCTGTAAGAGCTTGGCCATGCCGAAGGTAAGGCGGTTAATCGCCGGCTTCTCACCTCCGTTGATCGGGGTCCGTGGCTAGGATAATTCTTGTGGTATTTGCGGTGGATGAGGCGGCACTGGGACAAGTTTTTCTGAGTCCTTCACTTTTTCCCTGTCAGTATCATTCCACCGCTGTTCCATGTTCACTCGTGTATCATCTGGAGGCCCGGAAATGTGCCCGTTACCGGCCACAGACCCGTACAGAAATAACCTCCCTTCTTGGCAACAATAAGATATATCAGCTGAAGATACGCACTACACCATTGAACCACTGGCTGCAAATTTAAAACTGGTTTTAGAATAACCAAATAATTTTATTAATTGGCATTATTTTATTAATTCCCTTTCTCTTTCATTATCTCTTTCTTTTCCATCTATGTTTGTCTCTTCCTATGCTTCATTTATATCCGCTTTTTGTGTTTCAAGCGTTCTACCTTTCTTTCTTCTCACATTCTCTGTAAATCTTCCACTTTCTTTTAGCTTTATTCCTTTCTGTCGTCCAAAGTTTCCTTCTTTCTTTCATTGTGATTTCTTCTTCTTTATTCTTGCGACCTACATCATTCTCTCCATCTCTTCCTTCCTTCCTTGCTTTTCGCTGTGTTCCCACTACAACTGTAAAATTTTTCCTTTCACAATATTTACCCATACAAGACATTACGTAGTCCATACTAAACTGAGGTACACAAAAGTAAAATTTAATAGCTACGCTGGTCGTGTTTAAGTACTCTTACATATGCGACTGGGATTTTGGTGTCACAACCAAAAACCGGTGTTTATAGCCTTAAATATTTCCAAGGTCCCGTCAAAAGTTGAATGTTGCACATAATGGAATGCAAGGTTGAAGAAATGATTTTCTATTGTTGATATCTTTTCATTTTTTTTTTTATTCTTTGTCGAAAGCGTGGCGGTCTCTTCTGTTCAGCAGACACAAAGTATAAAATTCTTTGACATTTTAAAGCAATATGTGTCACATGAAACTAACTGGAACCAAAAGGCCAAGCATATTTATATGAACACGTTATCAAACTCAATATAATGTGACTATATAGAGCTTTAAAAATATAATACCCTTTAAACAAGTCTAGTTGAAAAAGAACAGACTTGATGCTCTTATGGCTGAGTTTGATACCCCACTCTAGAGTGGAATATACTCCCCCTCACCCCGCCACACAACCCACCTCTCCTCTGTTATATTCCATATGCTATAAAAAGTCACCAACCGCTTCTCTCTTCTATATGACTCAGAATCCATCTGTGCAATATTGATAAAAATTTTGAAAAATGGATATTTACTTTCCAGGAGCTTCCCCAACCTCTATTAACTGAACCTTTACTCTGTAGTTTCTCCACCCTATGACCCAGCCTTATAGGCCCATACATATGTGTAATGTTGGCGTGGGGCTGAGTGTGAATCTAGCCACTCAAACGGTGCTCCTACAATCACCACAGATTACATGGATCAATCTACTACTCCTGTTACTTAACGGATATAAATATGCGTCAGAAAAACATGTCAAAGGAATAACTATTTACTTTCCTTGCATTTAGATACTATCGGTGTTAAGTGGGTCCCTTGTCGCCACTGCATGACGCGTTCTCAGGTTGCGGGTGGGGGGAATTGCCCCCAGATATGAACGGTAGGTGGAAATACATTGAACAGGACCGACAATGTCCATTACGAACTGGAATACACACATGCGTTCCTTGCAAATTCTGAATTATTAATAAAATATTGAGTTAGAATCTAACAAATTACTTGGTGAAGACTTCTGTCTTCTGGGTTGTTGCGCGTTGATTCATCGCCCTTATGACGGAGGCAGTATGACCTCTGAAACGATGGTAAACATCGACAAGACTACACAGCGCAACAACCCAGGAGACAGAAATCTTCATACTCATCGCCCTGATGACGAAGGCAGTATGACCTCTGAAACGATGGTAAACATCGACAAGACTACACAGCGCAACAACCCAGGAGACAGAAATCTTCATACTCATCGCCCTGATGACGAAGGCAGTATGACCTCTGAAACGATGGTAAACATCGACAAGACTACACAGCGCAACAACCCAGGAGACAGAAATCTTCATACTCACCGCTGTGAAAACCTCAAATCATACAAATTACTTGGTCTTGAAAAGTCTTATTTAACTAACGCAAATCAGTCATATCTGGTAATATACTGGCCTCTTACGCAGAAGGTCATAGGATCGAATCCTAGTGAAACAAAATTGTATATTTTTTATGCAGTCGCCGTGTTGTTATTTTGCAAAATACAAAGAATTTTTACTCAAAATGTTTGTATTTTCCGAACATCAAAGCCATACGTCACTGAACGGCCATACTGCAGGCGGCGTTAGTGTCCATTCCTACTCACGAGTTTGTTCGTCCGTCTTATTGGTATTACCTACTGCAGAAAACTGAAAAATGTGATTTTAGGGTAGTCCCAATGGAATAACGCCTATACGAAATTTCATTTAAATCCGTTCAGCGAGTTTCAAGCTAATATCAGAGAACTTGTTGCAGAAATAGGTTAGCACATAGCAACGAAGTGTAAATGCTCCTGGCTATGACGTTTTACAGTAAACATGGCTGTTATGACGGACGGATCCGTTGTCTTGGTTTTATCCAACACAACGTTTAGGAAACTGGAACTCTTTTTGACTCCGGTATAAAAAGAAATGGTAAGAAACGGAGTAAATGCTGAGATGGTTCCCAAGTTCCAAGTTGATACAGATTGCTTCTCATGCAGCCCTCCCAATTTAAATTAATCAAAAGTTAGCCCCTTACTGAGCGAGCTGCTATGCTACTTAATGTTCACTATTTACCACTCTAACATCTTCTCTCGGGAGGACGAGTGGGCATTGCCAGGGAACCTTATAACAATAAGATGCTCTCCCCCCATCAATAAATTATCTTCATAATTTTACTCTTTGCTTCTATTCTTCTAATATCCTTCCTAACTCTCTCTCTCTCTTTATCTCTTTATAAGTTTCTACTCAGTTATGCCCCTTCGAACGAGCTAATCTCGATCGACGAAGGTAGTGCTTAACCAGAACAGATATTTGTTAATATCAAATGTCATGTCTACTGTGTATATTATAATAGAATATGTACTGTTGTTACAATTCCATTTATTGTTCTGTGATCCAGATCAACTCGTTCAAAGGAACGTATCGGAGTAGAAACATTTCCCCTCGTGACATGACGTAAACAGATCAAGTTTACGAAAATTTAAGATTGAATAAAACCAAGACAATGAATATTGCCCTTAGTAAAAGCCAAGTTTACGTCGGAATCACTTTACAAGGATTCGGACGTGCTAGAAATACATGAGAACTACTGGGCAAGCAATGCTTTAAAAGAGTTTTGGGTACGATCCATATTTCTTCCACTAACATCGTAAAAGACAATGCAAACATAATTGTCAGTACAATCAAAATTACTTAAAGACAAGAACAAAAACCTCCCGAAACATCGTACAGCTTAAAAACGTTACTAAACCCTTTCTTCCAGCATTTTCCGTCGTTCAGTATCTGCTCGTGTTAATGGGCGCCCATAAGCTGCAAAAGCGAGCTACGTCCACTACAGTTCCGTTATTGACAAACGTTTAATGCTCACAGCGATCGATATACTGCGCCGAGGCGCTAAATAATCGAATAAACGTTTGAAGCCGAAGTTCCTTTAAATATTATTTATGAATTCAGCCCATAAATCAAAGAAAACACAACATTTCGGTATTAGAAAAATCTGTTGGTGTTATAAATTCATATGACTTTCATACCAAATAAACAACTTGTCTCAGCTTAATTCCGGTGTCTTGTTTATAAACAGCAGAAACTGATTAGGCCCGTGCATTCATACAAAATATTATAATGAGCACTTTAATTATTTCATTACAATTTGTTTTATCTAAAACATGGGCTATGCAGAGGCGGGTTTGTTTGCATTACGTAGACAGTGTACAACGAACTACATAATTACTGTATAATGAGTAAATATTGTCACAGACTTTTAGAGTATCGCCTGATAAACTTCCATTTGTGGTTATGCTGTTCGCAATGGGACCTGCGTTTTTACCCTAGAGATAATTGTAGGTGCGTTGGAAATGGCTAATAACGTAGGATTTGTATTCGTAGAGAAACAAAGATAGAAGAGGAGAAACAGTAAAGAAGAAGGTGATAGTAAGTAATGAAGACAGAGAGACGAAGCGACGAAAGAGAGAAGCGAACATCAAAATGGCATCACATACAATGAGAAGCAATGAACTGGATAAAAGCCTACGCTCCGCGCAAAGAAGTTGGAAGGGTGCAACACGAACAAAAAAGTTATGGCTAATAGTTAAGTACATAACGCAATAAAATTCCGCAAGCGAGAGTAAAGAAAGAAAAAGAGGCATGAGCGTGTGGTAGAATAGCGACAGGATGGAACGAGGGGGGGGGAGGGGGCTGCCGTATTTGATAAAAGCAGTTTCCCGGTTGAAAGCCTTTCCGCGCGTCTGCCAATTTATGGGCTAAAATAACTTGGAGTACTGTACAGTGTGGAAGGGGTCCATTTGCGCCCCATCCCAAGAGTCAGTCTTGCTCGCTGACCCACGGGGGCCCATGTGCAAGCCGCTCTTTCGTATTTACATGTCCCTCTCTCGACCCTCCTGACTGTCTAATCACAGTTCCACAGATTACTCACTTATGTTATTCATAAACAGAGGAATTCTTACTAAAGAAAAGGCATACATAAATCGAATGTATATTGGGAAGGTGGTACTGATCGTCTGCATGTTTTATATCCGAAAATATTTGAACGATTTTAATCAAATTCTTTACAGACAATTAACACTAAAATGTATCTATGGTTCATGTTGGCCCATTGTAACTCCTACTTCACATTAAGTAAAACACTAATCTTTATTATAGTGCTTAAAAGTGGCGCATCGTAAAATAATACATAATATATGTAATTCGCAATAAAGATAGTTTTAATTTTTAATTATTTGTATTTTAAAATTAATGGTATGACCAAACACAGTGTTAATTAATACGTTACTACATCAAGATTAAAGAATTTTCGTAAAACATATTGCAGTTGAAATTTTAACTAGTCTGAAAGGATCTTGGAGTCACCTTAATGCGTAAAGCAATATTTTCCTTATAATTAAGTAATTATTAAATAATCTTAATATATAATGAATGAAATTTTGGTTTCCCATCACCAGTATACACTGAAGAACTTAGTAAAGGTACGTCCATACCTCAAATTGTCCATTTTCTCACCGTCCGACAACTGACATCCCTAAATTAGTCAAATACTTCCAGAAAGTTTAGTACGAGATAATTAGATTCAGAAAAGGACCGAATTAAACGAAAAATAATTTAAACATAACAATTCAAGTAACACGTTAAGTTGAGTTAAATTCTGAGTCTATATTTCCTTGCCGCCATGAGCCTTTCCCGCGCAACTCGCTCAGAATCTTCTCTGAGGTCCAATACATTGTTAAAATTTCGCATTTCGAGTTGAGAAATAAATGCAAAGCAAAGTGTCTGTGCTAAAAAGCTGAAGCCATAAATAAATACCAGCTATTTTCCCCACATGGGCTCGTGTTGTTTTATGTTTCTGAGCGAATAATACGTTTTATGGCAGGAAGAAAGAAAATGCACTCAGAGCTTTCACACCTCCCAAAGGAAACACAAGTGTGGGATTGCATATACGCCAGGGGAAGGTGACTCCGAGTTACAGCTAGAATAAATGACGTCATCAGTATCGCATAAAGTGATACAAGTATAAAATGAAGTTCACAGGACAAACAATAAAGAAACGGGTTTACATTATAAATCAGTGTCTCGATAATTTTATGATTCAGGGAAGCTTTCATTTCCTAATTCTAAAGACAGGTTATTTATGTAAATTTATCAACATTCTTGATTCTCGGTTCATACAAATAATGACATATTCGCTATGTGTTCATTCAGTTGAAGTTCTACAAGTTATCATGAATCAAACCACCAGACGAGTAACAGCATTATCGGCTTAAATGCTACATGCTGATAATGGTTCATCTCCAAGCAACAAATCTGTTCCAAATACGGTTTTGTTTAAAATTGCAATTGCTGTTTGTTTAAGGGCAAGAGACAAGGAAATAAAATAAGAAACCAAGGGAGGAAGAAAGAAAGAAAATAGGGAGAGAGAGAGGAAAATTAAAGAAAGAGAATAATGGAGAAAGAAGCACACAAAAAAGAATAACAAAAAGAAAGAAATATTCGTAGACTATACAAAGAAAGATGCTAATATTAATATAGTACTTGAACAGGTTAAGGAACTTATAATTATTTATTTGTACTAACGTCATTAAGGTTTACGTATGCTTCATTCTGATCAAAATCAGAAACCGCAATTTAATATTCACTACAAACAAGGAATTGTCATATGTCCATTTTTAAATAATTTTAATTAACTCATGTATAATTCACCACATAATAAAATATGTTAGAAAATTTCAATTTTACTGTAAATTATCTTCGTGTGATTAAGTATGCTTTGTCAGTTCAACATATAAGAAACCTGGTTTAAATCAATTTGGTTAATTACTATACGAAAGTAAAATTTCAAGTTATTTTGACCCACAGGTCCATACATACGTGGAATTGACAGTTTATTGACCACTAGCGATAATATCAGGTATTTCATTTACTTCAGGTAATTTAAATAGATAATACATGTTAATTCAGTATCAAAAGCCTCAGACTTCTTGCATAAACTTCTTTGTTAGATGTACAACTTTGGGCTTTTGGATGTCAACAGCTGCTGGATAATGGATCTGCTTCAGGTCAGAGAGTGATTGAGGACACAAGACAACGTCATACCACCCTCGAGTTTTTTTCTATAAGATATGGGGTAGTAAGGGGTATAAGGTGATAACTCATACCCCACATACCAAAACCTCTCATTACGGTGGAAGATGCAGTCACTAACTCATTTTTCCAGCGCTGACATAAAAACAGACAGGTGGAATGATAGATCTTTGTTGCTCTGAGCTCGAAGCCCCAACTGAAATCCGATGTCGTAATAATAAGCACCTAATCAGATTTGCACGCATTATACTGACACGGATTTGAACCCGAACTTCGCACTGAGAAACCGGCGTATAACAGGATCTGGTATGACATGGCCTCGACTAAGTTTTTTCACGAAACAAAGTCTTTCTTGAGAAGCGAATAATCGTTCCGCTGAATCAGAAATTGTCCGGATTTTATGGAACCCAAATTTACGTTAGCATTAAACTCCACTACATCCATCCAGAGCCAGTTGAATCCAGTCCATGTTCTCACACTGCTCAGGTTTTTCGACTAAAATCTGTATTACTTTCATATCTCTGCTATGCGTGCTAAGCGCCCAGCCATTTTCGACCCTTAACAGATAGCCTAATATATGTCATCAAGCGTACAATTCATAAAGCTCGTCGTTATGTAATTTTATATACCTCCTCCTATTATTTCATCTCTCTCAGGACCAAATATTATCCTCGGTAACCTGTTTTCATACAATCTCAAATTATCTTCTTTCCTGGAGGTAAGAAAAACATGTTTCACAGCAATGTAAAACAACAGGTAAGTTAAAATCATAGTTTTGTATATTTCAAAATATATGTGTATAGACAGGAGACTGGAAAAAAAAAATATTCTGAACATAATCGTAGGAAGCAGTTCCTAAATTTAATCTGTTATTAACTTTCTTATACACATATTTGTTCCCAAATACGTACATTGAAACTTGCCGCATTTGTGGACTTGAGTTTTGGTCTAACTAATATTAGCGGAAATACACATTATTTTGGACTTCAAAAATGTAAAACCATTTTATAACTGAGAATTAGACTTCTGAAATAAAATTTCATATGCATAAATCCTTTTAATATCAGTACCCCCATAAAACTAAAGATTAGGCTACATATTCGTGTTTCAAAAACATTGCCATGAAGTAACATCCAGAATGAGTATGTACGAGCAGATTCTGCAAAACAAATATAAAGATGCTCTTTCTGGGTTAAAGCAAAGAGTAGGCTGAAACGATTGTCAATATCTACCGGACTACACGATGCAACATCCCAGAAGACATAATACATTTCTTACAAAATTAGTTATCATGGATTAGGCCATCAGTTCTAAACCAACGAAACCTTTACATTTTTCGTAGGACTTTTAGGGCGGAGGTCGGCCGAGTGCATGTCCCTGCACATAACGTATATTCATCCTCGAATTCGGACTAAGTAACTAACTAACTAGATGGCTTACGGATACCGATGGTTCATCACCGAATTAACCAAAGCCCTCTACCGGACCCTGTCCTGGGCCAACGACATCCAGTCTCCTTCGACTCCTATCTCCCATAGATCCCGTTTGATATTATCCTCCCATCTACGTCTAGGTCTACCCAGCGGTCGAAGTGGGTCTGGAATGAGCAATACCAATATTCCAGCGGTACCGCGTGGCACGGAGTGATTTGAAATTCATATTTAAACATCTATCCTAACCCAAACTTCCTTAACTGAAACTAAACAACCTAAACTAACATAATATGTCTTCATCTATCTTAATGGACCCGACCTAATGTAACGTAACCTAGCCTAACTTATCCTAACGTGTCTTAACCTGTTCCAAGGGAAAAATCTTAAAAGTCTTGTTCATGACGTGAAATCTGATGTCAATGCAGAACAAAGTTAATAGCTACGTACATGACGGACAGAAAACAGACTCTCAGTAACGTAGTTACATATAGACCAAATTTACTAAGAAACAAAGATCAACCTTTAAAGATACTATATGATTTACACACATATATAAATGAGTCCGAAATGTGTAATGAATTTACTCAATACCTTGATGGTTTATTAAATTACATTATGATGGTGATAATAACGATGATAGCAGAAGAGATATTACACATATTCAGGCTAAAACTTATAAACTTTTGGTCAAATACTTAGGCGGGCTAATACATTTTTCTGATGATAATGATGGTGGTCGAAGATATTATCGCAGAATTTATTCCGAAATGGCTAACAAATCGGACCCTGTCTTTGGCCGCCTAATGATGACGATCCACGTACCTGGGGTACAACGGTACTGCACTCGACCAAAGTCTGAGCCCGGGTTACTGACAGGGGAACGTACAGGGACACTGGGAGAGCTAATGTGTTTTTCTGTAGCCGTCACCAACACCACCCGCCAGATGTCGACGCGGATCATCGCGACGTGCATTGAATGTAGAGTAATAATAAGAAGAAGGAAAAAAGAAAAAAAGAAAGGCGGAAAGGAAAGCAAGCCACCACAAGCGTCGACCGACGGTCTGTCATTAATTTTCTCTTGGTGGCAAACGTCGTCTGCTCCCATCATGACAACGCGGAGGAAATTGATGGATTCCGTTTCATACGATATCTGAGCTGACTTGCTAACTAAAATCTGTAAGTGGAGAGAACATGAAATGCGAGTTGTAAGAAGGGAGAAATCGTTAATACAATGGCCACAGCTGCGAGGTTACAAGAATATGATGCTTCTCCTTTCAGAAATGGGAAACAGGATGACGGAAGACAGAAGACTTTCAAAGCATAACAGAAAATTTTAAATGTAGTTAAGACATTTTAAAGAAATGTACAAATGTACTAAGGATTATATTTTATATCAGAATCTGCGTAGTATAAATATGCCTACAGACGATGAAACATTTTAAATATAAATATCTTTCAGAATAAGAAAACCAATCGGGAATTAGAGTCATGACGATATTTAAAAAGAGATAAAATACATATTTAAAAACCGCTACCATTCCATTTAGTTTTCGTAACATTATATGTCTAGATATATAAAACAATAATTTTACTACTTGATTTTCTGGACATAAGACATTTCTTTTACACTCAGAAAAGAGTATAAGTTTACGAAAACAAAGAACATTTAACGCAGGGGAAATTAAGATAAGTTTATTCTATAAAGAGGAACTTGGTTTTTGCAATGTTACGATGGGCTACCCATGTAGCTTGAGCAGGGAAGAGAAGAATAAATACACTCATAATTTTGGTGACAAAATCTGTTCGAACTTTCTGAAGTCGGAGGAAAAGATGGAGGAAATAGGCTATGAGAAATAGTCCTACAGTAGTTTCACTTCCTTTCCATCAGTCCGTTTCTCATTTTAATATTATCCTCCTACATCCTTCGCGGACTTTCAAGGGACCGCACTGCAAGAGTTCTTGAACGGAGTAATAAGCACTTCCTAAACCTATAACTTCCAAGACGTTCCGTAAATTAAAAACTTTTTAATGTGAAAGATTGTTCGGCCCATATCTAACCTTAAGCTGTAGGACCACACCTTGTCGGCTGTCCGTGACTGGTTACGCGTGAGGGCCATCTCATCTACTAACAACCTGAGGACGCCATTCGGTGACTACATGGGACCCTTTAAGAACAGATGTTTATTGTGACTTTATTAAGAATGCTGAAACCAAATCTTGTAACCCATTCCATGTTACGTCTCGGTTAAAATCGCAGGCCATACGATTTATTTAATACTTGAGAAAGTGGAGGAAACGAGTATTACAATTTATGTAATCGTTTACATCATTTTCATGTCAGGTATACAATCATCGAACCTCGAAGAAATTAACCGCTTTCGAGGGGCTCTGACCTTCCGAATGAATCCTAAGTCCGAGTCGTTAATTATCGGATCCATAAACAGAAGTGTAGTCCCACTTTAACAGTCACGCCACAGGATCATGATACAGTGCAGATTTCTTTCGCAAACCAAATAATGAATTCAGTGGAGACCTCAAATAAAATGTAGTGTAAACAAAACCACAGTCAAAAAGTTAACATGGGGAAGAGAAGACTGCGTAACACACCCCGAAAGAGAAATGAATTTCTGGAAAATAAAAAAAAATAACTTATCGTGTGTTGAGTAAACAGCAGAGGTAGAATGAGAATTTCATATAAAAAGTCCCGCTTTCTCTCTCCTGTTGAACAGAGCTAAAAAAAACGATTTCTGTATTCATGAGAACTCCGTGCCTGGTCCTAATCGGTGCATTTCCAACCTGACTCCACACAGAGACCAAGAAAAGAACAGCGCCGCAACTCGGGAGCGAACAGAACTACGAGCAATTACAGTCGATACTCCGAGCACTATCGACTCAGATCTAGTTATTTTCGACTGATTGTTTAGATCTAAGCCAATTCATTTGCTGGCGATATTCAAGGATTTCAAAACTAAAAATAACGCTTAAAAATTAAATTCGAAAACAAAATCTAAATGTAATTTCGTGGCATAGAATCTTAAGAAGCTAATTGTTACTCAGCTAACCAACAAGTTTTCCACCTTGTGTGGAGTTCGAAGATTCATTACCGTCTTCACAAAAGACCGCGCCTTTCCTGAGACACATTAATCTAATCCACAAAGACACATCCTATTTTTTCAACATTAGTTTTAATATTATTGTCCCACCTACTTCTACGTCCTGTAAGTAATCTTCAAATACAAATATAAATTATATTTATTTATTTGTTTGCGGTATATTTAACGAACCCCCCAGTAGCTCAAACTATTATGAAGTCGAACGAAAGAATCGTTAGAACTGAAAGGATCTGGAGGAAAGCAGTCGTGGCCTAACTTAAGATAGACGTAGTCATTATCTCGACACTGTTTAGGGACTGAGGAAATACACGAAAATTTTAGAACACTGTCTTCGGGCTAAGATTTTTGCCCGGGACCTTTCGAAGGTGCAGCACTAGCCACTCGGCGCTGATGTATATTTACAGCCATAATTTCATTATATTACTTACAAGGAAAGTGGAAATATTGGAACAAGAGAAAGAAAGAAGAAAATCAAAATAACATGGGAGAGGAAGGAGAATTGAAAAGAAATAAATAAAGAATTTGAAATTTAGGAAGAGATGCGTGATGTTTTTAGTTTTGTAACAACACGAAACTATTTTAAGCAAACTAATAACTGACAAACGCTCAGGGATGTCGTAGATTGTGTGAGCTTGTCAGTTTCCGATCCGTTACATATACATAGTTTAAGGGAAATAATTTCGTTTCTACAGCGTGGAAGCTTCGCCTGTATCAGCGTACTCTAAATATGTACCCAGCCTGATGTCCGTAAGCATTCTAATCGGTTCCATTTCTGAATTCATTTGCCTCTCCTTCTCTCTCTTTTGTGTGTGTCTCTTATCGGAGTCCAACAGCCACACATTTTATTCATCCAATACACATCTCCACGTAATTTCACTCTCTCTTTTCCTTCCTACCATGCGACGAATTTACTTAAGCGATTGGATGGAAGATGGAACAGAGGGGAACAAGAAAAAAGAGTCAGAGAAGAAATTTGCATATTGCCGGATAACAATATGTTGCCTGCCAATATCAACTAATAATTCTTATTGCCACAGAAACGTGGTACTGTAAAAATATTTATTTTTACATCACGAAAAGGAGAGAGAAAATGTATACAAATCGTTTGGTTACCGAAACGGAAGGGAGTGTACAGGGAAAACATATTACATGCACAGACAATAGGAAGTAAGGGGAAGAGAAAATTGATAAATATTCTTACCACAAAAATGCTTTCTGAAGGGAAAAGCCCGCTAAATCAACTTTAGTGTAATATTAGCAGGAATTACATTTTGATTAGACAATCAATCTGTCACAATGTAAAACTGGCTCTACTAAAAATCATTCATATAACATTCGCCAACAAACTTTCATTATCCGTTTGAGTCAACCACTGAAACTTTTTCAATAATTAAATAACTTCTCAACTCTTTACGTGTTGTCTAAAAATATTTAAGAATTCAGTCTGTACCTTCAATAAAACACAACACTTCACTATTATAAAGTTAAACTGCTTTATGTTGTTTGCGGAAATAATTCCAGTTTATACAGAAAATTATACGACACATAAATAAAGAATGCAGACTTATTTGTTGTTAAAGCAGGTTGGACATAAATATACAAGGCTTAAAAAGGTTAAAATCTTGTATGGGCATCGTCGTACTTTTAAATTCATTAACATCAATAATTAAAACATAGCAACCGCAGGAGCTTCTAAAACGAGCGAGACTCTAGTGTCATATAAAATTCCGAGTGGAAACATAGACTACATTGTAAAAAGTGGGTTTTTACCGAAATACATTATTTTTAACGTAAAAGAACGTGACATCTATGGGAAATGTACGCTTTTCGAATCTCAGTTTGATGATGACAAATGATAAACCGTTGTAGCTAGGCGTGTGAAACCTTGTAAGGAGACAAGTTTAACGTAGTCGGGATTTCCACTTGTAGAAATTTATATTGGAATGACCACTAACTGTACTAGTCTCTGCATAAAAATAGAAGCAAGTGTACGGAAGTAGGTGTCTGTTATTATCTTTAAACCGACCTCAAATTGACCCAGACCTTACAAAGCACCATACAGCGGTAAGAGCTTTCAATACCTGTCACAATCTAATAAAATCCCCTGGCCCTGTCACACAAACCGTGACACCTCCTTTGTCAATCAGCTTGACTTATAAGAAAAAGCCATTCGTCAATTGACAATATTAGGTCAATTATCTCGCCTGGTGGACAATGCAATGGACAGCAAATTGAATATCTGGAATTGGGAAAGAATAATTGACTTTTGCCCCGACAAAATTACACGGTGCTCTGTTTGCTCTATCTGGGTTCGTATACTACTACACAGTGTCCATTGTAACTTAAAATTTAAAATTAAAAATGTATATTTTGTTAGTAGGTGCAACGCGTGACTAGACTTATCACAATGTTTACATTAATAGAAAAACAGTAAAAAGAGAAGAAATGCCTTTTCCTTCCTTCGCCCCACTAACGCTTTGTCCGAGATTATAGGAAAAGTGCCATAGACAGAATATACTTCCAAAATGGAAAATGCTGTACTGGGTAAAGAAATTCTGACAACATTGTAGTGAGTCGCCAAGTAGACGCTGGGGCTAGACAGCGCTGAAGTCCACTAGTACATGCTCAGACGTCATAAACACATTCACTGAACATTCTCAATTAAACGTTTACACAGAAGCATGTTAAATAAAGTTGATCATACAATTATTGTCAAACTTACCGGTCGTCCAAGAACTTCGGGTCTGATTCAGTTGCTCCTCCACGTTTTTTTTGGTGGGTGCAGCGTCTAATGCCAAAACTTGGCGTCGTCTTCCTCCTCAGATCTTAGGTAACACAATTAAACTGAAGAGGAGAGAAATGCAATGTAGTAATTGTTAACACAAACTGCACATTCTAAGCGAATGTGAAAGAAATGGGAAAAGTCGCTACCTTGAAATAGAAATGTTTCCTCTTTTCGTATGCACAATTATACAGCTTCGACCCTGATGTTACTTTCTTGCAGAAGGAAACTAAGCAAGACAAAAGAACATCAAGACCGAAGTTGTTTGTTTCGACGACGAGCTGACAGATACAATAACAAGACCGAAAACAGAACTTGGTTCGAGTCCCGGCAAAGATGCTTTCTGTTGATCGGAAACCAAGCACGACAGAAGAACTGCGCAAAGAAAGATTTTTGTTATTTTTTTTATTATATCAGCGGGGAGATTACAGGGACCAAGGTCAGAACCCAGAAAACTGTCCTGAGTTCCAGATTCGTTAATGTTAGGTTTAGAGATAATAATTCAATTCAATTCTTTTTATTATAATTATTATTATTTTTATTATTTTCTACGATATTCAGTCAAACGATCAGGCCTGTGATAAGATTTTGGGCAGGAGAGATTTCTATAAAATGCAAATATTTGTCAAATTTCACACAGTAACAAAGCGGGTATTTTATTAGTATTACATAAATTACTCATACTTAATTGCAACATAAAGTAGGCCTTATTACTTGATGCATTTAAAGTCCTGAATTAACATGATAATGATAACTAGAATATATGTATTTCAGGGCACCGCGTTAAAGATTATTCAATGTGCTCATGAAATTTATTTTAGACGTATATTCACTGAAAGACACGACAGAAATCTTAAAATATAAATCTGCTTAGTTTAAGATATAAAGATGTAAATTTTAGAATTCAATGATCACATTGTCCGAATTGTCTATGTATAGGCCTGGAAATAGACCAGTCACTCGTCCGAGGTATCCTACCAGACATCTAATGATTCTAGGTTTTAGAAATCGTAGTCAACTGCAGCGTCTATCTATGAAGGACGAAGAAAAGTTAATATTTTCGCATGTTCCTTAGCTCACTCTAGCGCTGGTACAAGTGTTCTTGGCCGTAGAGCTACCTTTTAAGAGAATGAAAAAGTGTGAAAGTGTGTTTGTGTATGGATTGAGTCAAATGAAGATGAATATAAAGTGATCTGCCGATGGTGCAGGAAATTACATTGATTCAAACAGGAGCTATACGTGCTTGATAGCTCTGCGGAACCCTGAGATGCTCCGTAATCTATCATGACTAATCGCGGGAAAAATAGGAGCTCGCTGACTCCATATCTGATCATAAAACTCAATCTAAAATAAAAGGTAATAAAATGTGGTCTGCGGACAGAGTAACACGGGGTCGTGAATCGTTGTTTATGGGTTACTTAACATGTTCAGGCCAAACCGTCGTTAAAGTCAGATATTCAAAGAACCATAAGAAAAGAAGAAATTATGACATTTCTCTATATACGTGCAATACATACTTCCCTGTTACTGTATTTATCTTACATTATATTCTAATCCTTTAAAGCCTAGTGCTAAATATATTTCCCACCTGCTTTAATAATCAATGTCTGCATTTTTATTAGCATATTTCTTATGATTGTCAGTTTAAACAGTGGCTGTTTCTTTAAATAACATTAATAAATTTCCTTTCTAATGGCAGTTGTTTCTTTGCTATACGGACTGATTTATAAATATTAATTAACCGGTCTTTCGTTTTAAAGGGTTAAATATTTGTAGCACATTTTGGGGGCAAAAAATAATGAAGGATTAGTAACTAAATTCTGGCCCCAAGAACTGAACCCATCTCTTACAAAACTAAATTCGCACAAGCGTCTGCTTTTGGCGTAGTTACGTTTCGCATTCGCTGTATGTATCGGGCGGTTGGAATACTTAACTATCTTATCGTTATGAACGAAACTTGGTTTTGCATGCTCAGAATCCATTTATTTTCATGACATAATCAGTCGCGAGATTGTAAAGCAATGGAAATATAGTCTCGGGATGTAATACTTATTTTGCAACGATAGGAATGGTGCAAGTAGAGTAAATTAATTGTAAATTAAAATTCTTTATAGCTCTCTCTTTCTGTCTAATTTTATCTCACATTTTGAATGTGTAGAGGTCGCGCGAGTAGTGGTTGCACCTAAATGCGCGACATGTTAGCCGGGAGAGGGGAGTTCAGTGGTAGTGGGGGTCGCACAGCCAGAGCTACAAACCAACTGAAGCTGACACCCCTCTAACGCGTTTTTCGGACGGGTCCATCTCATACGATCAAAATCAGTCCTTTGCGCATGCGCCAGCACTTCTCGCGAGACTTACCTTGTTGTTACCCCAAAAAATAACAGTTATGGCTAAAATGAGGTGGGACTATGTCTCTGTGGGATTAAGTTAGTCTCAGAACACGGTGCTGAGGAAAACATTGATACAATGAGACAATTCATAATTAGATCCTTTATCCAATTAATCCATTATTAGAGTCCTTAAATCAAGAATAGACGGATGGATGGCATGTAGCACGCAAGTGAGAGATGAGAAACGTGTACAGAATTGAATTCGGAAAACCAGAAGAGAAGAAGATGACTGTCTTCTAGGTTGTAGCGCCGTGTAGCCCTGATAATGAATGCAGAAAGGACCCCTGAAACGTTAGTAAATTTATACAAGACTACACGGAGCTACTACCCAGAAGGCAGCCATCTTGGGGCTCACCGCCGTGAGAACCTCAAGAAAGGAAAGAGACAACTTTGGAAACACGGATATAGTCGTTAATAAACTGGAAATACTTAAATGGATTATGAAGAAATATGGTTTTGGAATGTGGCTCAGGGCTGCAGAAGATAATGGAGTTTGTTACGAATCGCGTAACACGATTAATACGTCTTAAATACATGCTGTCGTGTTTGTAAATACTAAACTGTAAATTCACAGTTCGTATGAAAATGTAATTGTGCTTGCATCATTGGTGGAGTGTGGCACGTTCAAAATTCCCGTGGCTGGAGTTGACAATTGAGTATATACATCGTACTTCCTTTTCCAAGATGCACAATCACAAATTGCAACATGATGCTCGTGAGAAATGTGATAGAGCGCGTTACGTCAAAGCCAGGTCGCATGTACGTACGCTCGTAGCTTAATACCTTGTCTGTTGTTTTGCGCCTGCGCCAACCGACGGGGAAACAAGCTTGAACGAGATGGTTGTAGCTGGTCAACGATGAATTTTATTTGATCGGTTCTGCTGTGTTCGAATGTATGCAATACACTTGAACCACTTAAACGTGACTTCATATTTCACGTTTTTCAAAGTGTTAGTCGTGCTAATATTGCTAACATAAACGCTCCGACCCTGGTTTGCATGATAAGCGTAGTTTGAAGGAAAAACACTATATTTTTGTACATTTTATACGTTTGTGGTCGTTCTAACTCGTCTAGGAGACTTTGTATTCCATTCTTCATTAGGCTTCAGAAATACATCGATTTTGGAAACAGCATAATTCACTCACTGATTTCTGAGTTATTTAAAGACAATTCTTAGGCAGGATAATTGTGAACGATGACTTTAAGCAACGAATGGATATGGCCCGTTTAAATTATATTCCAGCAATAGTTTCAAGTAACTAGAAGCCTCAATCAGTACATTAGGTAGCAAGGCCGAACGAAAGTGGGTATCTATCGGGTACAAATCCCATTCGGGGAAGCAATTATACAACGCTATTCTGTGTAGGTATAGGGACCTCCACATAAGAATCACAAGCTGAAGAAGGATGTCTCATGTCACAACACACGCACATAACGTTCATAGTTTCATGACATTTATTGCAAATTACTGTCAGAACAAACAAGTGAAGTTCGTTTTGAAACTGGTTCCTTCACGACTGTAACATCGATAGTATAAAACACAAGATGAAACCGAAAAATATAATTACCAATTTATCTCATTTCATTACTTACTGCTTCCAAAAAGTTGGTTGATTGATGCTGACAGTTTCCTAACCATCAAAACAACTGCCTCACTGGTTTCATGACTATTAGAAACGTAAGCAGTTACATACCCTGCAACGAGGCAGCAGTAGCAGTCGAAGAGAACTAGCACGGCATCTATACTGAGTATCATAAAGTATTCTGATCACTTGGATTTAACACACACTGGATAGATGGCGGGCGGGCAAACCTACCGCTTGTCCTGCCATCTACCAAGAATCTACAAATTATTGCTTATCAAATACGCTGTGAAATTTTATAGAGATAAAGCAGAATAATGTAAGAATTTTTTATGTGTGCACGTTCTCCTAAAATAAATATATTATTAAAAATGTATGCCAGAATGTTAATTATATTGAAGCACTTTTGTTATTCTCGGTCCAATAGATGGCAGACATTTACAAGCGACGTGTCACCACCTGGTAGCAAATTTTGGAACTACGACCACTCAAGTAGTCCCAGGGTCAACTACCTCACCGCATTCCTCAGCGTTTTTGTTGCTACTAGGGCCACCGTATTTTTATATGAGAGGAATAAAGGACAAGGTCCCGAGCTGGCGTAGGTACAGTCACTGGAAATTACTCGAACTGGAACACAGTTCAAATTATCAAATGAACTAATCTTTATTACAAAATGATTTTATTACTTCATAAATCAGTAGAAACCTAATGTTTGTACAAAGTATACTTTAAGTACATGATGTTATACCCATCGCAGGATATAATCCGACTATACATATTACCTCAGTTTCATACCTTGGGGTTTTATTATATTGTACATTTCTACTACAAACAGAAGGGCTGAGAGAGAGAGAGAGAGAGAGAGAGAGAGAGAGAGAGAGAGAGAGAGAGAGAGAGAGAGAGAGAGAGAGAGAGAGAGAGAGAGAGAGAGAGAGAGAGAGAGAGAGAGAGAGAGAGAGAGAGAGAGAGAGAGAGAGAGAGAGAGAGAGAGAGAGAGAGAGAGAGAGCGAGCTCTTTTTTCATTTATTTGTACGCAAACCCTGCAGAACTGGTGAAAATACTACGCAGAGACTGGACGGCTTTGGAACAGAGAAGTTACAGGTTAACAAAACGAGAGATGAAAAGGCACTGGTCTAAACTGCTGTCACATTAAAGCTATGTGTATGAACAGAATATCACAAATACAATTTTGTTTCTAAGTAGTTTTACGTCGCAGTGGTCCTACTGCAATAATATGCAAATTCACAAATGGAACAAGCTACATTTTCGTATACTTCTGGATAAGCGTTTGTTGTCATAATGGCACTTGTTGTAAGTAACCAACATTTCGTTTCGGTGGTGGAGAATACGTTCTCATCTGGCAGATCCTTGAGCAATAATAGTATGTTGTTGTGACAGTGTCCATCTGCCAAATTATTTCATATCGAAACGAGGTATGCGTTACCAAGTTGCTTGAACATGGTCGTCCATTTTGTCCTAAAATGTTTTTAATATTTATACGTATGTACACGAACTTTAATTTCTTTTACGTATTTCACAGATTCACCTTTTTTTATATATATTTACACAAATACACTCTCACACGCATTTCTTATTAATACTCTCCCACCTTAATTACGAATGTTTATTAAGGCAATGTGGGAATATGTTTTCAGTATGTTTATTTGAAACGCTCATTTCTTTTCACTTAACACATGAAAAAAAAGCCTTTGGCTTATTGAACTCAGTCATCAGGACACGTTTGAATACAAAAAGACTAAAAACCCGTTTCACAATAGCAAAATACGTATTTCTTATACCAAAATGTTGGTATCACTGTGTTCAGCGGGGTGAGATAAACGAGATAATAAGTACTACATAACCTAGGAAGCTGAGGAATTCGTACATTGTTTTAGGTATGCTCATTCGTGGGCCCTTGTGATGAGGTTAGAGTATAAAATTTTATTCCAAGAATTTATGATATTCTGTCTTATATTTTAGTTCATTGTATTTTGCAGATAACAGCAACTCTTTTCGTCTGGGAATATATATTTCTGAGCATAAGGACCATAACAAATAAAACAGTCCTCTAGCTTCAGAGATATTTTGGCTCATTCACAGTTATCACAAGATTAAAATATTATACGATGATTTTAAACTAATATAATATTGATTTAATTACTGGTAGTTATGGAGCTATCCAAATGAATATAGTTTAAGTAAGCGGCAATATATGATCCCGATTTTGATTAACAGTGTTCTTGTATTAACAATTGGATTCACGTGACTTCATTCAAAATATCCCTTGTGAAATTAAAATTTCAGTTACACGCGCCTGAGATCGGTAAACATTCATTCAAAAATTTCCCCCCTGATTTCAAATCACAAATTGACAAAATTACTAATACACGAATTTTAATACTGGCAAAATGGCAAATCTCATATGACCTTGAATTCCTCAACTTCCTGAGACAATCGCATTATTCCTAACCAATCTTGATCTTCTTCAGGACGCAGATCATCGTCACTTCTCTTTCTTGACTTATTTTTCGCATATCCCTCCAGTAATGTATTTCAGATTTTTGTCCTTATATAGACGTCCCATTACTTAAGACTCTATTATGGTTCAGACATTCGCGGCTTTTATTTTCTCTCCTGCGGCCGTGGGCCTCAAAATGTCTGAGATGTGCCATACACAATTAATATGGACATTAAAATGTTTTATATTTATTCAGGCAGTGCTTCCCATTTTCAGTGGTACCCAGAGTATTATCATTAACGGCTGGTGGCCAATTTAAGCTGACAGCAGTAAAATGTTTGAAATCACTGATTTCAGGGCAGAAACATTCAGAATGGAGCACCATCTTATGCAAATGTAGTATTACCATTTTTTTTCCCTCCTAACATTATAAAATTTTGTTAGCACCTTCATGGATGAATGTAAAAATTCTGAAGGAAAGTTTTATGATAATTAAAAGAAAATAATATAGTTTGCACCATCAGAAGAGAAATGTACAAATTCTGTAGAATACTTATCACTTTTGGATATTTAGCACATTCTCAATTGCTGACTTCTGCAGATAAATTATCATCATTGCCCCACGCTGTAATCCGATCTGATTTCGCTTCCCGCTGTTTCGTCTCCCACAGTCCCAAGCGACAGATGCTTGAAGGCCAGATTTTAAACACATATCTCAGTAGTACGTTCATAGATGGCACTACATATTGTTTGCAGTTTCAGTTCTCTATCTTGTACACAGAGGTCTCTTTTGTAAGTTCTATTGAATTTGCCCAAAACTGGATGGCAATTATACAACCTGAAGCACTACGGCTGGTTGAAAGAAGCTTAAAGGAGGCCACGGGCAGTGAAAATACCCATTAACACTTACAAACAACCGCTTCCAACCATTCACAAGAGACAATACTGGAGATACGACAGCCGAACTAACCTGTCAGTGTCGGACACCTCGTAAAGAGACCTTGAGCACCCTGGCACGCAGTTATTACAGATCTAACTGAAAGACAGCTGCAGGCTAGATCCTGAGCTCTGTCTCGGCGACTGCCGTTCTCTGGGGCTGCTGTGCCTGTCGCACGTGGTGGGCAGTGGGGATGCCGGGTGTGACGAGCGGAGATATGGAGGGTGACCTGGTGGCGAGAGGTGACAGGGAGGGCGAGAAGCTGGGTGACATGGCAGTGGAGGTACTGAAGCCTGCACCAGATGCATCATGGCTGATAGGCGAGCGAGGCAACATGAGGAGCTGCTGGCCGCCCTGGGTGGATACCGCGCCATGGTGACTAGCAGAATGAGCGCCCCCAGCTGTCCGGGACGCGAGAACGGGCGCTGCGATTGACCGCGGAGCAACGCTCGTGAGGAGGGGTGGGGGCACCGTCTTAATTGCAGGGGGGTGGGGTGCTATCGCCGCCTTGCCCTTTCCCGATGAGGCGCCGCTGTTCGTGCTCTGAACCGACGCCGTGTCGTCCTTCAACCGGGCGATCTCTGAGAACACGTGAGCCAGAGGTTGGTACTGGGGACCCCAGTCCAGCAGATAGTCCCAGTTGTAGCTGCCGGTCAACTCTTCCTCACTGTGCACAATCGAACTGAGCGACCCCGTCATAGACGGCTGGTGTGTCGCAACGACTCCATTCACTTCACCGAACCCCCCTATCACCATCACGTGTTCCACACCGCCACTGGCCCCGCCCCCATCCTCAGCGCTACTGCCGCGCTCACTTGTGCCCACATCCTTCAGTTTTGCGTAGATGAGGTTCGTGATGTCTGCCTCGCCTGCCCCTTCCTCATCAAACATGTCCATCGGCACGCCTTTGCCGTTGCTGGGAACAGGCCCACCCGCTGTGTTGCTTGTGTCCACGATGCCAAGGCGCGCCAGGTATTCCTGAGTGTTGTGCACCGAAACATCGGACAGGTTGTCGTCGTCGACGTCGTCCGTCTGCCTGTGAATCCCCGAGTCACGCTGCAACGGACCTTCGTTGATCATACGGATCTCCTCATCCTCCACGTCTTCGCCGTCTTCAGCGGAGCCCCGCCCGCTGGAGCCAGACTGCTCGGACCCCGACAACTCGGACGTGGTCGCAGCCCCCGAGTTGGAGCTGCTGCTGTTGTTGTTGCGATGAACCACGGGTCCTCCCACGTAGGGGGGAATTTCGTCATATTTTGGCGGGCCAAACTGTGCTGCGGTACCCTGCACGCCTCCACCACCTCTGATCGGGATTGTGTCAAACGCGCCCGGGTCCACGAAACTCTCTGGGCTTCCGACAGCTGTGCCTGGGGTCAAAGCTTGTTTGTTCACCTTCTTTTGTCGTCTGTTGCGCACGTGCAGGAACAAAAACACGGCTCCGAACGCCAGCACGATTAATATCAGCGCAATGAGGAGTCCGAGCGCCCAGTCTGCAAGCCCGCCAGACCCCGA
>NW_019059682.1:99540-125770 GCF_000696155.1 Zootermopsis nevadensis
CTTCTTACGTCACCCAGCCAACGCTGAACGGACAGCAATGTCAAAAGATGGCTGTATTCTGGGCGCGCTGGTGATGAAAACAGGGAACTTCGTTAAATGTCTACCAGATTGTGCGGCGTAACAACCCAGACGACAGTCATCTTCCTACTCACCGCCTCGAGAACCTGAAATCTCACTTGGTATTGTCAGAGTTGTGGGAGACAGCGCCTTGTTTCTCCTTTAAACCACGCATAACGCAAACGCTGCCACAGGGAGAAGTCGCTTTTGACCAGTCCGACAGTAAACACTTGTGCCATATGGTCCACAAGCTACAAGCATCTTGTTAGACTCTGAAACCGCTTTTGAATCGCTCAAGGGGGACTTGGTTTGTTATTGAAACTTTTCTCACGTGTACAAATCTTTTTAACTGTTTCAAGTTCTTATAACAGCTGTTAACACTCGTTCAGGGTTAGCACGTGCGTACGTCCGTTCTTATAATCGTTCATTATCATTGGTCACTAATTCACAAAGTTCATGTGGAAGCACCGATTAGAAAGGTGACGATATATGAGAGTACTGTATCTTTCTGCTCCATCCTGAATTCGTCAAATGTAGTACTACCCCTTCAAGTTTCCCTATTAAAATTCTGTATGCATTTCTCCTCCTCGATGTGTTTAATGATATTCGATAACGATTACAAATTCTGAAATTCTTTGTTAGGGTCAAATATTCGCACTGACACTTTGTTTTCAAACGCCTTCGAGAAGATACCGATAAAGACAAACGGTAAGTAGGAGTACAAAACTGAAACCCAAAATCAAACAAGAAATTGGCATTCCTAAGACTAACCGAAGCGTTATCTTACGTCTGTGGCAGTGCCCAACATTTCCGAAAACAAATTACTGCGCTAAACTAATGCCCGGCGGGAATACAAGGCAGAGGCTGTTTTACGAATCATAAATAGCTTAATGAAATGAATTAAAGCGAAATTAGTAAAGAATGGTTCAGAAGGTGAAATATCACGTGTCATCCTCATCGTGCCACCATATCAAGTACACAGACAACTTGACTGTAGTGGTGGCGCGAAGTTAATAATTCCTGGTCTCGCGTAGTAAGCCCCAGCTCGAGCAGACGAACGCAGCGTTGTTGTCAGGTTTTAATTTGAACTCGAGGCGTTTAATTGTTGAGTCGTAAGCTCGTAGCGGTCAGAGAACTTTCCAGCAGACAAGCGGCGGAAAAAATCGTTCGTCAGACGAATGGCAATCTGTCTGCTAAACACATGAATGAGCCAATGGCGTTTCGAAGCACTGAAAGCTGATACGAGGGATAATTAAATCGTGAAGGAACGAAAACATTTTCTGGTACAGATTGACAGCTGTTAGCCGCACCAGCTCACAGTCGATTCTTCAGGTTAAACACTATTTAATTCTTTGTTACTGAATGTTGCAGGGTTTATTTTCAAAAAATTGTTGCTTGCTGGTCAACTAATTTCCTGCTTTAGTTTGACCTGAAAGAACGTTATCGTGTTCACGAAAGTCCGCCATAAGATCCTATAATGAATCGTAAGACTTCAATCCAGTCTTTCTACTGGCCTCTTCCTTTCTGGTTTGAGAAAAAACAATCCGAGAAAGCAAGAAAACTCTCTCTGTGACTAAGCACCATGCCCTGAAGAGGTAGGGACACAGCCGAGATAAAAATCCACACATTCTTATCCTAAGAACGAGAGGGAGATGAATGACCTGCTTCACGTTCCGTCCGTCTTACTACAAACGATAGAGCTGCCATACGTCTACCGTTCTGAGACGGCGTAGACGTGGTGGCAAATGCAGTGACCTCTGGATGTACCGTAGCCGTCTAGTCTACAGCCAGTCTCTTATTCGTTCATTGAAGAACGCAAAATCAGTGAGGGAGAAAAAGTACAAAACAGAACAAATAGAAGAATAAGAAAAGAACGAATAATGAAAGAAGGGAGTCAGATGCACAAGTAGAGAGCTCAGATTAGTAGTCGGATATTTTAGATAGGAGGTAGATAGTTAATAGATAAATAGAGAGACGCTGGTAGATAAACAGACAAACAAACACGGAAGGACAGATAGACAGATCCGAGGGAAGGAAGAAATAAATAATTAGAACGACTTGTTACTTTTCCCTAATTCAATAAAGACGACTGAGAAGAGCTGGGCGCGTAAGAATCAGCGAATATGCATAAATCCCGCTTGACAATTATGAAAAACGGGTAATTATAATTCCGACAATATATTTCGGTTACTGTTCACTTCTATCGTAACACGTGTGCAAGAGGTCACTTATAACCTCAAAATATTAACGCATTTAAACAATGTCGAGGAATCATAACTGTTTTACTGAAAAGGCGACGTACGTAAATTTCTGACAGAGTTAAGTCCTCTTTGTTTAGTACTAAGATGACTATACAACTTCATGGCCTGCAGAGAGGATGTCTAAATTGCTATTACGATAAGCTGCAAGACTCCTTGAATGACGAAACACCCAAAAATCCATGCCTGTAAGACTGATAGTTGCTACACACATAACGTGACATCACATTCTACAACCGGATGCTTAAAGATACGAAACGAGAGACTTTAATAAGAACAAAGCTTTAATAAAGTCACGTTGACCTCATGTTAATGTGCAAAATTTTACTCACCCTCGCTGACACTTATGATGCTGTGAGGCGGGAATGTGGGCTGGTTGTCGTTCACGTCAACAATGTTTATGCGCAGGGTGGAGGTACCCGTTAGCTGGGGTGTTCCTTCGTCGGTTGCGATGACGGTGAGGCGGTAGGTATCCCTGATTTCCCTGTCCAGCACGATGTTGGTCTTCACCAACCCAGAGAACGGCGGCTCGATCACGAAGGCGTTGTCATGGTTACCGTCCACGATGTGGTACAGGACCCGGGAGTTTGCCCCCTGGTCGGCGTCGGTGGCCGATACCTGCAAGAGTTATTTCTTCAGAATGTCGCATCGCATATACGGCGCCATCATGAAACTGAATCTAAACGTCGTGACATAAATAATAATCCCGATGTTCTGAATTTATGTGAAAATCATTGTGTCACTAACACCATAAACATGTCGGGCGAACTCGTGTTTCATACATTTTCTGTTCTTAACAAAAACTTCCTTTCATAAGAAGACAAGAAGTCGTTGTGACCTCGTGAACCTGTCATGGAAATAATGAGAATCTTCAGCAAGTCAAAGAAGAATGGACAGTCCTTGTGCCCTTACGCCATGAACACAAACAGCGATATTCTTCAGCAACTTGATTCAGTGCTAACCTGCATGACGAACGTTCCTTTGTTGTTACCCTCCCAGACTGCAGCCGAATACTGCTGTTGTGTGAACCGCGGTGCGTTGTCGTTTTGGTCCTGGAGGTGAACCCACACGTCGCAATAGCCGAACAGGGGCGGTCCGGAGGAGCTGGTGTCAGCCTGGGCCACCACCACCAGACGCACGGTGGGACGGGTCTCATAGTCCAGAAGCCGCGGGTCCTGTACCATGATCAGACCCGTCTGGGAACTAATCTCGAAGGTGGAATCCTCGTTTCCGCTACCGAAACTGTACGTGATCCTCTGACGTCGCCCGTCTGTCCGAACTGCTGACACCTGGTTCAGACATTACATACTATGGATGTGGTAAAAAGTTTGGGCTTCCGGTAATTTAAGTATTTCGCCTAAACCCGTAAGGTTCATTACACCTAGAATAAAATCAAGTCACTGGGTTGTTCCCTAGCCTATTCAAGTAATAACATCTATTTACATTCACTTTAGTATTATCTTGCCATCTTAGTCTCGCTTACACAACTGATATATTTTAATAGACTTTGCCAGATATGATACGGTATGGATTATTTTAATCCATGCTACACGTCTATTCCAAATTCTACAATCTTGAAATGAACGATAAAACTTTACAAGTTCACGAATGCAAATCAATTTCGTGGTAACAGCGAAAATGGTTAAGGTCGCTACGTTATTGCGCTCCACCCATCTTTCTAAGTTTATAGTATTCAATCACTAGGCAAATTTCGAGAATTGAAACAATTGTCCATATATTACTCCAAAAGTCTTCACTTACAAATTGATTTTAATCTGTTTCACGTCTTTAGAATAGATTTACCTAAGCTGTCTCCTTATGCGGACGTATATAATAGAACTTGGTGTGTCCTGCCGGATACTTTGATGTTCTTATGATTTTCCTCGGTCTCTCCGGTACAGTATCCTCCCACATCCTTATCAACACTATTCACTTCATAAAGATCCTTTTCACTCGACACAGCGTCGTTACATATACCAAGTATAAATAAACAAAAATGTAGAGTTAAATTACAGTTTTAGCAAGTGAAACATGGTGCAGGGTCCTTCTTGAAAAGCTGACAGTCACCCAGCTAGTCAGAAATTTTTCTCCTGTAATTGAATCCGAATGTTTATTACCATGTACCGAAAAACGTCTGCTGCTGGTTTCTACTCTGAGCCATACGAAACCACGCCCTTACATAGGCCTTTTGGTCTGCCTAGTGACCTCTTCCCTTCAGATTTTTCATCTAAAATTCTGCAGGCATTTCTTATGGCGTCATTTGTTACGATCTTGCAACTGCGTGACGATACAATATAAATTTATCTAGGTAATAAGTACAACACTGAAGACAAAACAAAGGTAAATAGCAAGAAGGAAAAATAAAAGTAACACTAGTACTTTCATCTTACGGAGACAGAAAATTCAACTTAACTATGTCCATGAACCACGAGGAATGTATCCAGGCAATGATTATGAAATTTTTGAGAAAATGTTATACGCCATAATTTAAGAGTCCATGTCAGAGAAATATAAAAATATAATTTAGCGTCACTACGAAAATAAGGAATTTAATGCTAAGAAAAACCATTACTTTTTCTTCCTCAAATGACTTACATTCTATAAATGGCTACTGATGTCAACTACAATGTTGCAAGTTGAAACTTTTTACGTGTAAATGGTATCATATAACTGAAAGTAAAATAAAATATTGCATGAAAGAAGCTGCATCCCAAACTTTATTCTCAATTATACGGTCTTAAGTGAAATAATTTTCTTTTCAATTATTTTTTCTTCCGACATCATTAGTCTTCAGACATAGTCAACTTAGGAAGGGGAAAGAATAAGAGTATAATAAAACGAAGCAGTAAGTTGTAATGTCGGAAACCTTTGTAAACGCGATTCTTAATACAGACGACAAAAGAAGTTAATGTTTAAGAGAGTTAAAATAAACGACCTTTCCTATAAACGTATCCTACAGGACTATTAGTGTCAACAAATATGTTAACATCCATAGTGGATTGGAGGTAAGTTTTTATCAAACTCCTCAGAAGCATGATTTTGGTTGCAGATTTTTAGGCTCTGACAGTTTAACATAACCATCCCCCCAACCACACATTTATTACCCAGCAAACACCTGCTTGGCCATGTCGTAATCCTGTTACTCTATTAGAAACTCACATTAATCTGACGACAATTAATAATACTTCTACTCATTATTACATCAGTAAAATGTCACTATGTTTCACTTGTAATAATCTGATTAAACGCAGAGGACGTTAAAGTAAACTTCTTTTTCATTCGCTGAGCTGCTAGCATCGATGGTTCGTATATTCCAACAGTCCATCACCCTGACGAATCCCTCTTTCAAGACTCATGGCTTTGTTGTAACAGTTATAAAACTTAAAGTAAAACAATATCCTAAAAGAATAAAATCAATTCAACTTGAAATCCACATTTAAACATCGAGTATAATAAAAGTTTATCCCGAACACAAGTTTTTCACTTCATCGTTTTGTGGTACATTAGGGAAGTTGAAAGAATAAAGTAATAATTCGAATTATGGTTTCAGAATACGAAGTAACATTAATAATAATCCATGGCGTAACAGCCCTCTGAGAGCCAAAGCCGACTAGCTTGACTGCTGGCCTCACGTTCACATGCCTACGCAGAGGTGAGCGATCATCCAACCAGATCGTATAGGGTGACGTGTGGTCAGCACGACGAACCCCCAGCCATTGCTAGCTTTCCTGACCGGATTACGCTATTCATTGTAGCTCCCCAATTTCCTCACGAGGCCGGTCCCATACACTGGTCGAAAATCTCACGAAAAATTTCTTTCCCCGAGACTCGAACCAGCGCGCATTCCGTATCGCCGGTCCGAAGCACGATGCCTCAGACCGCGCGGGACCAGAATACGAAGTATTGGTCTTTAGTCGCCAAAAATGTTTAAACTTATAATCAGTGATCGCACTGAAAATATTCTATTTGTACACTGCCTTCACAGTTTCATGTACTTAAATAAAAAGAGGACTATAACACATACATATTAATTTCTTTTGTTGTAGTTTCTATTTTATTTTCATAAAAATGTTTAACTTTACGAGGAATATCTCTTTGCTTCTTTTCATATTCGACAGGTGGCGTTAAAATCGGTTTATACGTCAAAGTCACATTGAAGCTTATTTAATCAAGCCTTCAAATGTTCTTAAACATGAGGACCTGGCCTCTTTGCATGACACATAACAAGTGATGACGCAAAGCTTCAGAGATTTATCAGCATAATATTGTATTCAGGTGACGAAATCATAAATCAAGACTGTTAGCAAAATAAAAGAAAAAGAATGTTACTGCACAAAACACCACAACCAATCTATTGCATCCAATCCCCCCCCCCCCCCACAAGAAACACATCTGTGAACCAGTAGCAGTGATCGCATTTGAGACAACAGATTAGATGATGTCACGTGGTATTTTAAAATCGAATATATTTACTGTCTGATTTTGAAACCTGCTACAGAGCCCATCCAGCCCCAAATGTATTCCACTTCCACAGTAAGCCTTTGAAATAGATACTGGTCTAAATAACATTTCAAGCATTCAGCCCGTACCGCAAAGAAAACAACACGTCACCATTAAAAATATCAACTTGTTAAAACTGTTTAATGAAATTACCGCTATTTACAATGGGGTCCTATAAATCCCACACATACAAAATGCAGAATTATTGATTGTTAAAGCAACTGGTACATATAGTTACCATTTGACTTTTAAGGAGGAGGCCAAACGTTGTAAATTAAGTATCTGGCGATATAAAATTTTAGGTCTGTAACATCCTGGCGAGATTCCTTACACGACTGCTTCAAGCCACAGAGAGAGGATGAAGAAGCCCATATTTTAGGGGAGGAAAGGACAAAGTCCGTATTTGAAGATAGCAGGAAGTAGAATGACATGACATCCGCGAGAAACAGAATATTTTTTAGACATTACCTGAACAACTTCCCTGCCGATCGGCGCATTCTCTGGAAGAGTAACCACGTAGGAAATGTTCTGGAACCTGAGATTCGCCGCTCCCTCAGGACTCTCTCCCACCTTTATTTCGATGAGTCCTGTCGCACTCTGCGGAGGATTTCCTTTATCTCTAGCCAGAACCTCGAGATGAAACAACTTCCCCGACTCCATTGTTAAACTAGAGGCTGCAGTGACAATTCCTGTGTTTGGGTTGATACGAAATTTGTTGTTAGAAGGTTCGTTCAGAAAACTGAACACTATTTCCGCGTTTGTGCCTTCATCCTGGTCTTCTGCGGTCACCCGAAGAAGGTTGTGGCCGGGTTGCGTGTAAGTCGGCACTTCGGCGCTGAACGGGAAACGGGAAAACACCGGTTTATTGTCGTTCACGTCTCGGACTGTGATCTGGACAGGAACCTTCTGCGACCTGGCGTCGTAGCGTCCCCCATCCGTCGCAACGACTTGAAAATTGTAGACGCTCTGGTGTTCATGATCGAATAACCTGTTAAAGGAAACAAATATTTTAAGTCATTCTGAAAAGCTTATATGTTGGTACAAGCCTCTACACCCTTTAGCTTCGTTTTGAAATACATATACCAGTATTAAGGATAATATTAAAAATTATAAGATCAAATTCTTCGAAACCTGCACATTGACAACTGCAGGTGTTTTAATAATTCTAGATCCTAACTCTCAAATTCTTGGAATAAATAAGAAAAACAAATACACGAACACCAGTGAAGCCTGGCAGTCTACCCACTTATTTGTACCGAACGAAAGTTAAATACTATACCCAAGAGCCGAACTATTTTTGTGGCTAACACAAAAGTAATTACCTTCCGATACAACCTGTATGCTTTATTTTCTAACCGCTGAATCGTTATAAATTTCAATCACTTCTATGAATAACGAATTACAAATTAAAAAAGTCAGTAATAGCAAAATATATGTTAGTCATAAAGCATGAATTTCTCTCAGCACCGTTTTAAACATAAATAACAGAACATCTCAAAATACGTGGTCAGCTTCAAACAGGTAAATAAAACAACATCGTTCACATTCATAAACAATACGAAAAGGAGGACAGCAACGAATTAAAGATTTTCCAGGATTTCAGACGCAATAATTTACGTTTCTATTTTACAATTACTACTGCTTGTTTAATGAGTGAGGCGCACGTAACAGGTTTCCTGACACAGCAAATCGATTTCCAGTCACAATGACGAATAAATATGGCACTTAAATTACCCCTTAAAATAAAGTGAAAATGGCACATTTTGTCTGTCTACATTTGCGGGAACCCCAGAACCCATCCTTGTTAGCTTGAGGTCGAGGTCACATTTTGAAGGAAAAAACGTAACTTCAGACACGCTAACAGACTCCGAAGAATACATTCCTACTTCTCTGTAACCCAAAGGGAGCAGTCGTGTCATCCAAACAAGATCGCGCTCAGATCTCAGACTGAGCGACAGAATTCCTAAGTGACGCACAGAAATTAATATTGCGAATTGGTGTATTAATTGATAATGATGTTCTGGGTTATGGCGCCGTGTTGACTGACATTTCTCCTATCATCTAGTATCGTTACGACAACGGAAATTACAAAGGGATAAGAATATGAAAAGAATGGGGGTGAAAAGCATTGCATATAGAATTTTGGTCAGGAAACTTATTGGAAAACGCCAGTTTGGAAGACCATGAAAGAAACAGCAAGGTAACAGTAGTCTTAGTCTCACGAAGGTTGGCTGTGATGGTGAAACAGTCTCAGGATCGTATGTGGTGGCGTTGAACTTTCGGGATCGAATCCCACATCCTTTTTTTTCTGAAATACTCGTTGGTACTCTCGAGCCAACATAATCCTTGGGATGCTAAAGCTCCTGTCACTTCCTACCCTAGATATCTATAAGTCCAACACAAAAGTAATTATATTCTATAATATTAGCACACACAAACCATGCTGTTCTGCGTTTCGGTACACATTTCTATACAACTGTCCTCTTCTCCTTCTTTTCGCGTTCCAACATCTCATCGGTTTTATTTCTAAATCGTTTCGTCATTCTATTTTTCATTCTTTGGCGTTTTGCTTTGTTATGTTTACAGAAAATTTTCCAGCTCATTTCATAACATCATGCGACTCGAAATTCCTGGTTATTTTTTTGGCGCCAGAAGGGAAATTTAGGAGGTAAAACACTTAAAAGTTGCGTCATTGGAATGCATGAGTGCGGCACCAACAAATTAATTCTTCAACTGATACTTGAAGACTGAGACATTCTAAGTCCAAGGTTGGTGTTGTGGGTCCCTGCACTACATTCTACATCACATAACATAACGTAAATTGTGGCAGCCACTGTGTCAATGCACGCCTTAAACTGTAAGCAATACTTCGCTCTAAGCGAAAATTTGCATGGATTAACAATGTAGGCATTGCAGCTCCCGGTATTACCTTTCTGATAATAAATTCCAAGTAGTGGCATTTATTACACAGTAAACTCTCGATTTAACGGATTTATCCCTGCCTACTATCATCAATTCTTCCAAATTTGACCTATTTCGGTTTTAACTGACTTTGACAGCGTGCTAGAAAGATTCACAAATTAAACTTCAAAACCACCCAACTACAAAGAGCAAAAATTTCCCTGAAAGGCCAATAGCCGTTCAGTTTGTCAATAAAATACCCCATTCCGATCCATCTTAATATTACCCCTCCATCTTCTCCTGGATCTCTCAAACAGTCTTTTTCCCCTAAAACCGATTTTCTGTACTCTTTTATCATCTCTCGCGTTTGTGCTGTATGTTCAGTGCAACATGCCCTACTTTACATAAACCAATTTTAATAAATCAGACGAAACTGCACATTTACTCTAATTCACCATCCCAACATTAACGTTTGCTCAAGTCTTTGTTTCGTCGACAGGTCGTTGACTACTGTGAGTACAAAGGCGTATCAACCGAGAACATAAACTGATAAGCAACTTAAAAACATTCGTATGTTTTAACACAGATAGAACTACGCAAAGAAAATATCTACAGATGTTTGTTGCAGATAAGAAACAGCTCACTCTTCTTAAAACAAAATTCCAAATGAGGAAGGACACAACATCTACATTCTGCGGTATCCATCCAAGTAGGCCTATCACTTTAACCTGTTCTGCTGCTTCTCTGTTAATTCGATGTGGCGCCACTACCGATGAACTGGCGCGTCTGGACATGTACACTAATTAATTGATGAAACAGCCAAAACCAAGAGAAGATGGCGCGAATCATCCAAACGCACGAGGGACGTTGAAGAGCGTGGCACACAGAAGGTTGGCCATCAGCTTCAGCGACCGTCTCCGATTCTGATTATGACAAACTTGCTTGCTAATCAAACAGTGCCCATGCGGGTGTTTGATACCAACGAAGCCATTCAGTGTTCTGAGTAATGCGGTCCTGTTTCTAATTTGGTATACACGCAGCTTGGAAATCATGTTCAATAACCCTCCGAGATTCAAGTTTAGAACAAGAAGTCAGGTATGGAAATGATTGAAAATTATGTTTTCCTTTTCTCATGTTCCATCATCCTGTTCTTCTATTTGTTTCTCTTCCTCCTCTTCCTTCTTCATCTTTTTCCCCTTCTATAGTCGTTTTTCTCCATATTCACCTTCATTTCCCTTTCTTTATATAGTCTTTCTTCCTTTGATTTTCTCTTCTCAAATCTAAAATTTCTTGACGATGGTGAAGAGTCATTTGAATAAAAATTTCCTTGGATATTATCCATCGTCTAGTAAAATATAAAATATAAAACGTAAAACGGCGTTTCGGAGATGGGACTCTATCTCTATCTAGATAGAGCTAATCCCTATCTCCGGAGATAGGGATTAGCTCTATCTAGATAGAGATAGAGTCCCATCTCCGAAACGCCGTTTTACGTTTTATATTTTATATTTTACTAGACGATGGATAATATCCAAGGAAATTTTTATTCAAATGACTCTTCACCATCGTCAAGAAATTTTAGATTTGAGAAGAGAAAATCAAAGGAAGAAAGACTATATAAAGAAAGGGAAATGAAGGTGAATATGGAGAAAAACGACTATAGAAGGGGAAAAAGATGAAGAAGGAAGAGGAGGAAGAGAAACAAATAGAAGAACAGGATGATGGAACATGAGAAAAGGAAAACATAATTTTCAATCATTTCCATCTCTCTTTCTCATCCTCCTCCTCCACCTTGTACTCTGTTCATCTTTCCCATTCATCTCAGTCTCTATTCTAATTGAATACTCTGATCCACACACTTTTGCGTTCAAGGTCTGAAAGGATTAGCGTTTAAAGCGCTGTTACTGCCCATAACCACAACAAGCAGAGAACAAGCAACCTCAGAGATCAAACAAAAGTGTGTTTGTTACTACCTACTTGACTCCAACTAAGGGATATGTGTCAGTGCTTTATGCTGTTCATTTAATTAGGTTGAAATACACCGGTTCTCCTGCAACGGACCATCTACAAACATTCACTGAAACAGCCACTATACGTTGGAAGAAGAGTATTAAAAATCAATTAGATTCATTTCAGTTACAATTTCTGTCTGAAGGGAGTCTGACACTACTAGATTTGTTTCAGAGAGATCTCAAACATATAAAAGAGAATATAATAAATTTCCACTACTACAAAAGTTTACAATTCCTGGATAAATATCGATTCAAATCGGTTATAATTCCGATTATGAAATGTAGATATGGTTTTCAGCTGATTCAAATACATTCCTTTATAAACGCAACGAATTATGTTGTTATGCAGTTTAAATCAGTACAAATATCGATTCAAATCTGCTGTGATTCCGATTGAAAAATGTAGATACGGTTTTCAGTTCATTTTTTACGCAGCTTAAACCAGGCCCAGCTACAAATTACGAAACATAATTGCCATACTAAAATTACGCAAATAAGTAAAATTAAAATGATTTAAAAGTACTAAAATTACCTCGATATATTCTATTGCCTGATTATAACTTTATCTTGTTAAATTCCATTTAAAATATATATGCATATCGTACGTGTGAACATTATTTCTGCAAATCACAGAGAACTATTCAAAACCGAAAACTGATTACTTCTTCATCTCTCCAAATGTTTTAATATGTCTGTTTTTCTTTTCTTCTTTTTTCAACGAACAGTAGGAAACAAACCTCCACCCCCACCCCTCCAATACACCATCACAGTAAAAGCATATGACGTTGCATAAAAGGTACAAGCGAAGAAGGCATCCAGATTCGCCATTCGCTGTGTCTGTTCACCGCCACAAACCTTTTTCTGTTCCTTCTCTCAGAATTACAGGAGCCAGTGGACAGAAGGAGAAGACACTGAGATATGGCGGACAAGCGCACAGCTGTCCAAAAATGCAAGACAAGTAACCGAAGCGTTATCCAACACAGCAACAGGACCACTGAACCAGCTGCACTACGCGTCCTCGGGAAAGCCGTTCTTCAAACATTTCCATGTTCAGTTAAAGCGCTTTACAGTGTGTTTTACAGAGACCCCAGATTCAGTTTGAAATGTAGAACCTGCCCACGTTAAATGCCATAAGGCTGTGTGTTTCTCCACAAACAATAGAAGTGAAATGACATACGAAAATTTAACACTTAATAGTTTCCTTTTTCTTTGCCCATTTGCTTGTTCCCATTCTGTCGCCTTGTCATAATTTCTTTTGTTGCTTATTTTTATGTTTACTGAACATAGGGATGGAAGAGGTCTGCTTTCCTGCTTCGTAATAGGGAGATCCTGGGTTCAAATTTCAGCCCAGAGACAAGCTATCCTGACTGAACGTTTTCATGGTTTTCGCCGGGCCTTCCAATTCAGGGGCAATGTCACAAATTATGTCATGGCAGCATCCTTCAACATCCTTTCCAAATCAGTATTCACTGACTATCCTATCATCCAACGCTAGAGAATCCGAGCTATTGAAGAGTCTAGCTTATTACCAAGATACTTTCTATTTGCTGCCAATGTTTCTCATCACTTTCCATATTTCCACCCCTTTATTAGTTCTTTCTTCGGCCTCGTGCATTTTTGTGGCCAAAATGATCGACTAATTAACATCACGGAAAGAGGTCTGTACGTTCTCGGCGTCCGAGATCCAAACATCCAAACCTGTGCAGACGAAAACCTCTTCCTTACATACTATTCCGAATCCACAACCCAATTTGGCACTACATAAACAATGCAACAGTGAAAGCGCCGTTAAATATACAAATAATAAGCAACAAGCGACGCCTAGGTGTCAATATGTGGCCAGAAGTAAAAATAAAATAAAACAAAGGATTCTCAGGCGCCACTGCGCGTCCAAGGGGGCTGAAGCTCTGCCTTGAATCAACTGAATTCCGCACAATGATTATTTCTAGCTTACAATGAGAATACATCTGATGATTCAGAAACAAACCTTTTACGTCTCGATAAAAGCGAACGACGTTTTATGATAAAAGCAAAGAAAGCAAATTCGTTTCAGAGAAAATATGAAATAAACGTTGTTCAAAAACCCTGATGCGTTTCTTCCAAGAAATGAAAACAATGCATTAGCCATGCTGTTGTGTTTGTTGCTAGGCAAAAGACTGTCTCTTATAATTTTGGGGATCTGTGTACAGAATGTACCAAAAAGTACTATCGAATTTTATTCACAAATAACTTACTCCATTGTCAGAAGCTAACATTCGCTCTAGTCGTCGATTAATCCCCTGCTATTACACGGAATCCAAACGTTCATTACCAAGGTCACAAGATTCGCCATCAGCCCCTACCCTAAGGCAGATTGACTCAGTCCATACCCTACAATATTTCCTTAAGATCCATATTAATATTATCCCCCCATCTAATCCTAGGACTTCAAGATGTCTCTTCTCTTCAGGTTCTCCAACCAAAATGTAAACATTTCTCATTTTCTGTATGTTTCAGGGCAAAATATTTCTGTCCTGATCTAACAAGTTTAGTATTGTAAGGGTTCTGGGTTCAATTCCGATCGCTGTACTTTAATCTTAAAACAAAATCAGACTACCCTGGGTTCAATTCCGATCGCTGCCCTTTAATCTTAAAACAAAATCAGACTACGTACTTAAAATAATCTCAACACGAGAATTCAGTCAGGTCCCAAAACGTCGTATGCGTATATATACATATACACACACCTCAGAGAATGTACGCAACACAATTATTGTGTAAAGAACAAATCACTGTCACACATCATTAGAGAATGTTTAATAAAAAGAAATGTGAAGTCCATCTTCCATTTAAGGTTTGATACAGTCTGTGAGAATTAAGAGTTTGCGTTCCCCTCAGCTAAAACAACAGCCATCAGAAAAGCAAAATACTTTAGTTCTAAACTTCAAAAACTTTATGTACAAATTCTGAATATCCCAAGAATCAACCACGTTTTAAACGGTACATACTTTCGAAAAGTGGCGAATTTAATTTCAAAATTTATACCACAATTAGTAATTAAAAAATTCATCCCTTTCCAAATAAGTACCAAAACAATTTGGCACAATTTAAATTTAAAATCCCTTTACAAGCGAACATCTTCACAAACGTCAGCGACAAGTTAAGCAGGTCCTGAGTTTCGGAGCTGACTGTACACGAGGAGTTCCACACAAATTATAGCAGTGAAAGACAACATATTTTCAATCGCCGATAACAGCTAAACATGACGTATCCTTCTGGGTTGTATGCTTTTCGATGTGATAATAGACTCCACCTTTTCAGTCCAGTAACGAGACGTTCCAGACAGTAGAATAACGACGACCGGAGAGTCGTAATCAATCAAAATGTAAAGCCACGGAACGACACTATCACAAGTAGTCGAAGACTCCGTGCAAGTTTCGAATTTTGTCAGACGCAAGCAAGTCAGAGTAATAAGGGCCTAGCTGCTGGCAGGGGCATTAGACAGCAACACGTAAACACGTGACTCTTGGAGTACTGAGACAGCTGAAAGAGGGAGGCGTTTGCGCGCGCGTGTGTATTAAATGCATCTAGAGCAGGGGTTGACAACCTTTTTCGCTTGCGTACCACTAATTCTAATTTAACACATTAAACGTACCACTAACCAAATGCCTTCAGGGAAAACTGTTATTTATGTTAATATTATCTTTTGATTTTCTTACTTAGTTCGCGTACCACTCAACATTGGCTCGCGTACCACCAGTGGTACGCGTAGATCTAGAGCATATGTTAAACTAACATTTTGGAAGCTAATCCCTGAGGTAGGGTTCCGCTAATACTAAACTCCGCCACTGGATTCGACCCGAAGTTGGTCCATCCACTCCGCTCTTCACATTTTGTTCTCCTATTATGTTATAAACACAACTCCTTCTAGATCTTCCAAATGGATGTTTCCCAAGGGATTTGTAACTCAACAATTCGCATTCCCTGTCTAGCGACATGCGAATGCCAACACAATGTCCTATAAATATTAGCACATCTATATAAAACACAAAATAAATCATTATAAAATAGCAAACAATTGCCCACTTACATCACGCTTCCTAAGTGCACCGTTTTTAATTAAAATTATTTCTTAAAGTAAGAGACTATGTTTAATAACATTCTTCGTAGTATTTTGTGAAACGATTAACATAACAAATCACGCGAAAATATATTACTCTGTCCATTCTCGGGGTGATACGCGGAAGAAAAAATTCCCACAATATAAAGCGAGGATGTTTGACGGCTGTTCTGGCGGCATGGCGCGAGACCCTGCGATGGTTGCCGCTTTTCTTGGTCCTAGCGGCACAGTCGCCAAACATTCAGAATGAATCAAAGTAAAACAAGCACTGACTTACCCAGCTGTAGTGATGACACCGGATTTGTTGTCGATTCTGAACAACCACTGACTCTCGTTTGCAAGAGAGTAAACAATCCTCGCGTTGACTCCCACATCGGCGTCTGAAGCCTGAACCGTGAGGACCACACTGTCGACGGGGACGTTCTCAGGGATCGTGGTGCTGTAACGGGGCTGAGAGAACCTCGGATCGTTGTCGTTCTGATCCTCAACAATAACAGAAACATTGCAGGAACCCTGGAGTGACACTGGGGTTCCCCTGTCCTGAGCCGTGATGACCAACCAGTAGCGAGAGTGCGATTCGCGATCGAGAGGTCGCGCTGTCAATTCCCCAGTGTGTAAATCAATGCTGAACTTGTTGCCTACGTTGCCGGCTGTGAAAAAGAGGAACATCGTTCAGTTCATGAACGTTATAACCAACCAAGAAAAATGACCAAAACAAAAATTCAGGAGGCATATATCTAGAAGTCAATCTTTAAATAATCTACATGTATAATACAACGTCGTTGTACGACTCATGGACTTTCTGCAAATCTGGAAACTGAGACGCATTGTGCCGCTTAATATACGAGATTTACAGATTTTACGTTGTCAGTCGCAGACATTATTTGAATTCGAGTATTGGAATTTTGACTCTCGTGACCCACGCTTTCAAATCAGGCGCGATGCGTGTTTCTGATATATTTCATCACAGTTCACGGTATTTTTCTTCTCCTCGACACTTGATCAACCCAGGTATTGCGTGTCGTTTCATATTCGAGGACGCGCCACTACGAAGCCGGTGTTAAGGAATTCACCTCACCTTTCACATTTTTTTTACTCTTACTATTGAAAGAACACTCGATATTGTTATGCAAACTCTACACACAAAAATACCGGATATAATATAACATTTTATATCTACTTATATATTAGTTCTCATGCATAGGGAGGTCCTTCATAATTGTTAATCTTCGCCAAATAAGAACAGTGTGACACAATCAAGAATGGTTACGTGTAGCAAGCACGTGGACATGAAGGAATGTGTACACAATCATAAATAATGACCTTAAATGAAACTGAGAATGTTGACTGGATTAAACTGGCCTAGCAGTGGGTTAGTAGTAGGCGCTGGTGGAAAATGGAATAGACCTTCGCGTTCCAAAAAGGGGGTGTTCAATTTTTTCACCAACTGAACGACTGCAAGCTTCTTAACAAGAGCTTTACCCCATGGCGTTTACTGGTTACTTGGAAATAGCTCTACAATATAACGCGGAGAAATAAATGCTCAAACCTTCCAAAAATATCAAGCAGAATTAAACGTTGAGGTCAATGGATTGATTTAAACAAAAATGTGAGGGCAGCATGAGTTACCTGCAGTACCAAACTATGTTATGTACGTTACGCGTACAGGTTCATCAGCTGCCAAAAATTTGGACATTGGGCTGCATATTAGAGTGCCAAATATGAGTGTCGGTTACGCTGACAGATTCAATATTGGCCAAGAGATAAAATAATTAAGAAAGAGATATAACTTCATGGATCATTATCAACATGTTTTGTTCAAATACTTTTGAAACTTTATGTGAGTAACAGGAGTTATAACTTCAGTGGAAGTTCGAGTGGCGGTTTAGGTTTTCCTCCACGGCTTGTGTCGATAACGAACCCGGCTGCAATACCAACCTGTAAGGGCGGTTGCATCTGTTACGAAGAATGGTACAATGCTGACAAAAAGTTGTTTTGTCTGATATGCAGACAGCTTCGTTGTTAGTGACAAGACAGATGTGCGCGTGTATTTTCCTGCGTTGTGATATAAAAGTATATAGCATTTAGTACAGAGCGTACACTGACAAAGTTGAACGCAACTGTTGTATGTCGTACCCTTCGGCGGTGTATCGTGCAGTTCCAGCCAGAAGACTGAAGTGGCAGTTGCGTTTAACTTTATCAGGAAACTTACTGTGAACAATGCATGGTTTTACTCACCCGATATGCTGTACGTGACTTCTCCGTTGGCCCCGCTGTCCAGGTCGGTAGCGACTACAGTGTGAATAACGGCCAGATCACTGTTTTCTGGTACGGCCACATTGTAGCAGGTCCCAGGTTTGAACTCTGGAGCATGATCATTTACGTCGATCACCCTGACAGCAACAGTGGTCACGTCGAACTGCGGCGACCCAGGCCGGCGGGGTGGTGACGTCACATAAACAGGAACCATATAACTCTCCTGGGTCTCCCGGTCCAAAGGTGCCGTCACGGTTACAACACCCGTGTGGGGATCAACGGAGAACCGATCATCAGCTATCCCGGTTGGAATGTGGTACGTCAGGTTGCCTGTTGACCACAATGATACGACATCAGCATTGTCGCTTAAGAAAAGGGATGTTGAAAATGTGAACTTCATGCAAAACAAGTATGAATAACTAACACTGTAACTAAAGGTAATCTAATTAATGATAACTCCTAAACTACTATAGACATTTAAATGAATGAACCAATTTCAGAGTTTTTCTTAAACAGTTGGTACATATCAAGAGGTCAGAATAATCTCTGATTTAAAGGAATAACATTTTTTTCAGAAAACGGACACACTTTTCTCAAAAGTCTTACCATGAACCCTGTAGTTTATCAACTCAATCCAAAGAAAAATCAGGTTCTCACGGCTTATCTTCTGGGTTGTCGCGCCATGCAGTCAGGTAGAACTTTACCGACGTCTCAGAGATGCTTGTTCCTGCCATCATCAAGGAAATAACTAAAGATAGCGGCATCAAGCACCTTTGAAACGTCGGTAAACATCCACCAGACTAGTACAAAACCCAGAAGACAGCCATCTTAATTAAATCAAGTTAGAAACTGCTAATACCGATTCTCGAAAACCTGCTTATTGTCACAAGTATTTCCAGGTCTTTCAAGTGGTTTTTTTCCTCTGGTGTTTTCAGACCAGTATCTGCTTCATATGTCTTATTTTTCGCACGCACATATGCAATCGAAAATCAGTGATGCAAGAAACAAATCCTGACTGATGAGCTTGCTCGTGTTTGGAAAACGTCATTAATTAAAACGAACTATCAGATGTGAACAACACATTTGATATTTTTCTGACTGTGCGCTTCAAATGGGCGGAAATGCGTGGAAATCTAACTACAGCATTGCCCGTGCACTTCAAATGGGCGGAATTGCGTGGAAATCTAACTACAGCATTGCCATGAATATGAGGGTCAGGGAACAATACGAACACAATACACTTCCAGTTTGTTATCACAGTACAATAAATACAGTAACAAGGTATATGTTGCTGCGCTGTTCTACGACGCATCTGGCCCATTCTCTTCCACGGTTACACTGACACGTAATAAAAAAACCATAATAAATAATTCTTTCTGTGAATGGATTAGTTAAGTATGAATTGCTTACTATTGTACAAATTAGTTTACTGCCTGCCAAGTGTATGCAAATATAATATCTCATATAATATAAATCAAGAACTTACGTCAGGGTTTGCGATTCCAAACTTGTACTACATAAATGACCGACTAAAGCACATTGAAGATGAAATTATGAGAAAATTAAATGTGGGAAAATTTCATACAATTTACTACTGAAACTATTATCTTTCCACGACCTAAATACAAACGTAAACTAAAGGATTATTGTAAATAAAGTATAATTTTACATGTTTTATGAGGAAGGGAAACATTGACTCACCCATAAAGAAAGAGCAAAATGAATTGGATAATATTTAAGGCTAAGAAATAAGTAAAAGGATGATAAAAACTAACAAGAAGTTTTATAATTTCACTATTTACCAGATATTTGGCTGGTTAAATCAAGGGATGGAGACGGACGAGATATTAGCACGCGTCAGGGAGATGAGATACGCGCACATATACGTAAATAGAAGATCAAATGCCAGAATAGAAGATATCATTTACGAGACTTAAATCTAATGAGTGAATGGTACTGAATTTACCATGCAGAAACAAAGCATCTGAATGTGTATTGTATTCAAATTGCATAGCATAGCATAGCGAGAGACGGCAGATGCTTGTTGACTCGGCAATGAGACTTCGGATTTCTTGGAAGGTGAGAAACGTCTTGACCAGTCTTTGTAGAAGATCAAATTTACAAGGAAAAGTCAAGGATCATTAATCATTCTGATCAAACCCTAGTGATAACCTAACAAAATCTCAGTGTTTATATTACTTTGAAAGATAATAGCAATAATTGTATTCGTCCAACCATATATTCACGACTTATTATCTATCTGTTATATATGATATTCCTTAATCGGCTAATAAATTCAGCAAGTATATATGTATAAAATATCTGTAATTCATATACCTCAACGAAGGCCAAAGCAATAATGTGACCAGAACTTCCCAACAGGTATTCCGCATAGTCTGAATTCATTTTAATTCAATAGTTTTAATGTGTAAAATCGTGCTTTTGGGCTTTCAAACAGTAAGGATTTTCTCATGACTTTTTTACAATAATATCAAAAGAAGTAAGCGAATTTGTCACAGTGCAGGAATAATAGCGTCACTTGATAAAGAATAATTAAATGTGGCATGTAGTAGTCTGGCAGAGTTTTACCAGAGTCTCAGAGGTCCTCGCTGCCTCCATCATCGGTGCGAAAACTCATCGCAAGGACTCTGAAACATTGGTAAACGTCTTCCAGACTAACAACCCAGAAGACAGCCATCTTCGTCCTCAGGCCTCTTCATGAAACATTGTTTGCATCTAAATTAATCCAGCCATGGAGACGGTATAAAACTTGAAATGGTATATCTGACACATTTATTTAGTCAGACTGTGTTCTAGCAGAAATTATGTAAGAAGTAAGCTACTAAAGAGCATAGTTATTAATTCACAGTTCTTGCTAGCCTCACCGTGGAAACCAAAACATTTGAAGAGAAGTAGTCATCGTAAGTTATTTACACAACTTCTTGTTGCACGACAGGGAGGTGCAGTGGTTTGAACGAGTCAGTCTCCGGGAAGCGTCATTAAATGATAATGGCAGTGATTATGAGTTGCATTACAAACGTAGAACCTGCACTGTGAAAACGTTAAATTAGCTACTCTGCAAAGGATCTTGATTGGACGATGAGTTAAGTAACCACAATATTCAACTATTACTGTTTGCGCCTCGATTACACAACAATTCTTCACAAGATATTTGTTCTGCTACTTTTCCGACTGAGTAAATAAGAGATTACATAGCATGTGTATAGCAAACCTAATTTTCTTCACACTGCTGATTGTTATAAACGGTGAAAATATCAGTCTATGACTATGATATTCTTTGAAACTAGGGACCGTTTAATATCGATAAATGCTTTTTTTCTAGATTTCCTAAGAGGGCTTGTTCTAAGGCATGACGTCTAAGCTGTATTACAGGATAAATTTTAAGTGTAGACAAACACTGGATATATTTTTGTATCTTCCTAATTATTTTTCTTACTTCTATTCTCCGATTCTCCCTGTCTTTTTCTCGTCCATTCCTATATGTTCTTTCTTAACTTACCGACACTTCGTAGGTGTTTACCGCATCAGGGCATTGCCCTGATGAATGAGGCAGTAAGCACCAATGAGACGTCGGCCAACTGCAACTTGACTATATGACGCAGTATCAAAGAACGCTACCATTTTCACAGATATAATTGAGACTCACGTATTGTGTTCGAAATATTCTTGAGTTATGTTTTAACAAAATGCAATAAAAATCAAATTTTTAATTTTATGCAGCGTGATTAGCTTTATAAAAATAAAAGAAACGTATTGAAAAATATGGAAATTAAGTCAAATAAGGTACGTAAATTAGCGCCTAATGATTTTTTTGTAAAATATGTTTAATCCAATGAATTACACTCCAACAGGTACAAAACACTTGATGTTCAGATCGAAGAATGGTAGAGGCGAGCCAGGACCATTATGCATGCATTCAGTGATCACTTCTGATTTATGAAAACCCGCAACAGTCTCTGAGAAGACCAATGTAAAGATTTAAAATAATGTAGCCCCTGCTTATTATTGTTAGCCTGGTGCAGATCCGGGACACGCTGTCTCACAACCCAATACGAAATTTTGGTCATTGTGTTCAAATTTTGTTTGGAAGAGTCATCAGTTCGGTCGTCCACAGCGTATTTTAGTTAAGTTAATAGAGGCGGAGGTTTACATCTTTTCGGAACACATGATATATAGTTCCATTGTGACCAAACACAGGCATCTGATATTTTAATGCTAAAGGGACACATGGCAAAGAAAACATATTAATAAATTCTTCAAACGACTTAACTCTCTGTCGCATTGTTTATTTCTTATTATTCTTTTTCTAATGCAAAGTACATAAAATGAGCGCATAACTGAGAGATCTCGCTTAACCCTCTATCTCCCCCCCCCCCATTAGACTGTTTCATCTCTAAAATTAGTGAACGGGTTTAGACGGAATATGACATTATGGTTCTATGGTTAAAGTTGTAGGGCGAAAATAACTTTGGTTTATATCTCAAACTAACTTTAATTATTTGATAATAAACAGTTTATTGTAAATAAATTGGCGCAAAACTTTCTAATATACATCTCGTTAAGACTCGTGTTATTAATTTGAAACATACTTCCACGAAGAGAATATGTAACAAACTGAACGAAAAATACAACGATCGAAGAGTCACGTAACCCATTCCTGAAACAAGATCTATTTGTACACTTCCATAGGATAACCCACTGTGAAAAAAAAATTCTCAGCGACACTAGTGGAGAGCGTAATAAATTTTGACGGATATCGTCCATATTATCAGAGGGCATACTGTCGATTTGCTTGGTACAGGAGAATCGGTACCTGTAATCCTAAACTCATACTGGCGTGTTAAGTAAGAACGAGATGTCAGGCATTGTTCAACAATGAACAATTGTTGCACGGGCTCACGCGAGCAGGTTATAACACGACGTGTTCCCTGTAGGCTCTTGTACAGTCTCACCGATAATGTGTGTTTATTGGTCTAATCGAATTGTACTGAACTGCAACGAGCAATAAATATTTTAATAGTGGTTGCGTGACTTTTGAATCACTGTGTACTTTGAGAGGGGTGATTAGCTTTGTAAGAATATATTTGTGTAAAATCAAACAAATAAAATTATATTTAAACGTAATACGAAACTGAAACTGGATGGATATAAAGAAAAATTAGAAACGTTCGACATTAACAAATTATGTAAAATATGAATAAAAGCATTTGAAAGAATGTTTTAAAATGAAGTAGGCCTATGTTTTTCCAATCTCTTAATGCTAAAAAAGTGCGGTAAAGAAAATTAAATTTCAATTAAAGCTACGTCATACTTAATATAACTCAAAACAAAAACAATGAATTTGAGGAGTACAGAAAGCTCGCCTTGTCAAAGAAGTAGCCCATATATGTATGTACGCACAAATGTATGTGATTCTTCATGAACATCGAGCGAAAAACGCATACACATGTTTTAATGCCACTACTGTGAGTCTGTACACTGCAAAGATTTCTATTATAATATTCAAACAAGAAGGAGGGCGAGTGACGCATTGTAGCTCAAAAACAGAGGTGGGAAGGCAGGACACTGCCATGTAAGCAAAATGATCTTTACTCCCAGACCAGCCAATTTCTAATCATAGACAAAGCCAATGACATAGAATAGACGTAAAAATTTATGCTCGGTCAAGGATTTCACATAGCTCGTGGGGTGATTATATTCGAGTATGGAGTAATGGTGGAATGGCTATAAGCAGGCGAAAAAGACGAAATTCCTGCCACAGCGCCACATATCAACCTTCTAAATGGGAAATTACGTTCACATCCAGACAAACCACGGGGCAGTATAATAACACATTTTGAAATGAATAACAGAATTTTTTTCCAGAATGTATTATTATTTTTCTTATTTTATAATAAAATTAATTTTTACAATGACTGTCAGCTTGTTGCGTCCCGAACAGTGGAATGGTTTAAATTAATTTTTACACTGACTGTCAGTTTGTTGCGTCCCGAACAGTGGAATGGTTGTGCACTAGCACTTCGGGGAGGGGGGGAGCTGTACATATTCGTTATACGATAGCCGGAAATTTGTTTTACTTCAATGAAAGAAGTGGTTGAACAAAAATTATATTCTAGCTATTTAGAATTGCGAACAAATAACTTAACGAAACCGACAAAGGAGAAAGGAAAATCAGTTCGAACTAACAACTGATTGAAAGCTAATTAGTGTCACATATGAACAATGGAGATGACAAAATAACTTACAGTCCATCCTACATTAAAAGATTAATTGATCTCTTGTAAAATTCTACAAAACTGGTTGTCTCAGACTGGTGCAAACAATGCCTGCATCAGTGAATGCACAGGTTTGTAAAACGGAGTACCGTGGTTCTACTCAGGCTGGGTAGCTGAAATATCGTCTACTTCAGCAAGCCGACACACATTCATCTATGTGTTCAATGCGAACCGAAAACTAAAATTGTACTTTATTAATCAATGAAAAACTTCACGCGTTGTACTTTTCACGATATATTACTACGGTGAATAAGGTAAGGACATACGATGGACGGGACATGCAGCACGCATTGGGGAGGGAGGGAGAGGGGGAGAGGGAGAGGGAGAGAGAGAGAGAGAGAGAGAGGAGAAACATACAAAAATTTTATCAGAAAACTGAAGAGGGGAAACTACCCGTAACCGTCTACCTAAGCGTAGAAGGGAAGATAATATTAAAATGGATCTGTAAGTTATGAGGTATGAAGTCCTGCACTGGATTCATCAAGATCAGTATGAGGCATTGTAACATTTCTCTGGATTCCATAAACTGTGGCTTTTCCCCCAAGTTGAGTGATCATCAGCTACTGAGGAGGACTCTGATACACGCAGTCAGATCGGTGGTGTAGGCTATATAACTATGTATTTTTAACTCAAAACGTTACATATTGTAGAATGGAATAATATTTCTCTTGATTACTTGGACTGGATGTCTAAGGAAACGGTGGCCACCTTTTAAGGAAATGAAGCATAACTTTCTGATTACCTGAAGAAATCCGGTAGCAACCTCAGAAAAGGCAATCGGCGAGATAAAATTCGAACATAACAGATCCCGTACTATACGGGGGGAGTCAACTAACATGATCAGTTTTCGTAGGGTAAAGGTGATGCTCAGCACGTCCACAACATAACTAACAGTGTGCCCTCAGTGTTACTGCGGAGAAATTCGACAAATGCTCGCATTTCTTATCACTCTTTACTTCCCAAAAGCTTTCCGTACGCCTCGTCATCTGATACGAATCGCTGAAAATCATATGGAAAAAATCTCCAAACTCAACATTGTTCCCGGAACAGAAAATAAGGGCAGATTCCTTTGTTCATGACCTTTGTTCCTGTGATCTCTCGTCGAAAGAAACAACTTCGGTCTTGACGCCATTATTCTACCGCGTTTAGTTTCCAAACTACAGAAACTGCCTTCACTACGACTCGGAACTCTGGTCAGTTTTCCGGAGTTTTCGCTTTTCTAAAATGTCTTCTGGGTCTCGAAGAAAAAGTAGGCTAAGTTTGGTGCAAATCGACATATCCGTTCTCGAGCTGTAAGCGGACATTCATACAAACTCACAATTTCAATTTTATAAAAGGACGAGTTTAAAACTGCGTAAGCTCAATATCCACGTCACTTCATGTCGTTCGTAGTGTCAGGTTGATTATTGAACGATATTTTCACCCAAGTAAATAAATTTTCCGAGTGCGGACTTCCCTTGAAACCTGAATAGTAATTCCGGTGGTCACTAAATTAAATGTCTTTATGAAGGCTAAGATTCATGATCGTATTAAAAATTCGCAATTAGAGCCCATCTTTAGAACCTGTTTCCAGAAGATCTATTTAAATATAAACGTCCCTCTTCTCCTATGCCACTTTCTTTGAGATGTTCTAACTGGATTTTATATCAGTCTATTGCTCTATCCTGCATACCGGCCGATCATTTAATAGTCTACTTCTTGATTTAATTCGTATAACATTAATAAATTGTGAAATCCCTCATGCGTCTTTAGCAGTCACGTTCTATTTTGTCTTTCTTGGGTTCAAATATTTCTCTCAGAAACTTTTTTCAATTATTCTGAATCGACGATCCACCATTAGAGCGAACATCC
>NW_019059682.1:125807-137895 GCF_000696155.1 Zootermopsis nevadensis
GTCGCATATGTCTTAATCTTTACCACTTTAGACAGAAAACAACAAGATACAGCAAAAGTAAAACTTTCAGTATCTAACCTAGACTACCGCATCGTAACCTTCCTTTTGGTAAGAGAGACAATTTCTCCCTCTTTCAGTTTACTAGAGTGATCCATTAATACACATATATCTCTTCTCCCATGTTCTTACAAAACGAAAAATTTTTATTTAATGGAGACCAGCGAAGAAATGTTGTGTTAAAATGACATCGTCACGACCATTCGCGCAGAGATATTAATTTTAGAAGAAGAAAAAGTTCTACGACATTTACTCGTATCCCCCCTTCCCCATGAAAACTAGTTTTTCCAGAGCTATGAAAAATTACTTGGTCAAAAAGAACTATCATTCTACAACTCAAGACGTACATGAGCCTGGAATTATTATCCTTTCTGCTTGTGCAATCTAAATACGTAGCTGTCTGCACGCAATGCATTGCCGTTGAGTCATGATCAAATAAAATATAAGCTTATTATTATCACCACATTTCATGATATGTTTTTCCGAGAAATATCAGGGAAGCAGGCATTACACTTTCGAATAAAATGCTTTAAATACTCAGCGGACATCTTGCAGTAAAATCGGCTAATTTTAAGTAAGGAATAATCCTGGTGACCTAACCTAACGGCCCATAATGTGAAGTCGCGACGTATGAATGACATGGAGGTAAAACATTTTGCATACAAAAAAACAGTGGGATAAATGTGTTACTAGTAATTTTTGGAGACTTAAATGCGTGACTGAAATGTTAAACTATGTAAACAGGCTTATAAAATTTATTATGAATATATTAAAATTATATTAAAATGTAAATTAAAAGAGGATTTTAAGAATCTGATAATCTTATAAACAAATCACTACACCTGTAAGGTCGGCATGAGATAGACAAAAATGAAATTTCTCTACGGTCAACAGACAGCATAAGAAATTCCACGTGACAACGACTGGCGAAACACCTATTCACTTCAGCAGGGGCACGGGCTCATTCGTAAAGAATTCTGAACACTTCATCATTAAGGTAGAGAATCTCAAACCAGAACAAAATGTCGCCACGGTGACCTTCGACATCGGTTGCCAGTTCTCAAATATTCCAGTCGATGAAGCACTGTCCATGGTGCAAAAGGTCCTGAAGACAACGAGAACTTAGATGAACGACTATCCCTCAGTTTGGATGAAATAATGGAACTTATATATATACATGCTTAAAGACGGCATACGTCAAGTCAATGACGAGTTCTACTAACAATCAGACGGAATGGGAACGGGTTCATCACTGCCTTAATTCATAAGCAACATATACGTACATGGAAATTTTCGGAAAGGTTACATCAGAACACAGTTGACATGAGACTCAAAATGTGGCTTTAAGGCAGATGACGCATTTACCGTATAGTCACGTGATGAATCTAAAAATATGAAAAAGCAACTTTAAGATATATAAGAAAGAAATGCGAAAAAGAATCCTCTAAATATATCAGAAACAGAACTCCACCAACAGGGCAAACTACAAGATGCGTGGTGAAATACTTTATAGCCGAAGGATATCGGAAAAAGTAAAATTTCAGGTTTTCACAGAGGTGAGTATGAAGATTTCCGTCTTCTGGGTTGTTGCGCTGTGATTCATCGCCCTGATGACGGAGGCAGTATAACCTCTGAAACGTTGGTAAACATCGACCAGACTACACAACCCAAGAACCCAGAAGACAGAAATCTTCATACTAAGAATCGCCCTGATGACGGAGGCAGTATAACCTCTGAAACGTTGGTAAACATCGACCAGACTACACATCGCAACAACCCAGAAGACAGAAATCTTCATACTAAGAATCGCCCTGATGACGGAGGCAGTATAACCTCTGAAACGTTGGTAAACATTGACCAGACTACACAGCGCCACAACCCAGAAGACAGAAATCTTCATACTAAGAATCGCCCTGATGACGGAGGCAGTATAACCTCTGAAACGTTGGTAAACATCGACCAGACTACACAGCGCAACAATCCAGAAGACAGAAATCTTCATACTCACCGCCCTGATGATGGAGGCAATATGACCTCCGAAACGTTGGTTAACATCGACCAGACTACACAGAGCAACAACCCAGAAGACAGAAATCTTCAAGTTTTACAAGCGTTCACAAAAATCAAATAACGTAGAATATCTGTAATGTAGATCACTGCTATGACGTTTCTTCATTTTGTGGGCCACAAAACCACATTCTTGTTGTATTATGCAGCTGTAGTTGAAAGAACAGGGCGCTTACTTCAATAACAACGCGAGTGGGCCAATGGCCAAATATGTGTACGAGGAAGCCAGCAGTCCATCTATTCTCGAGAGAACGCAATTAAAGCTCAGCTGTTGATCCAGCAGCTAAAGGCAGCCATATTTAATACCAGGTAATTATCTTTCGGCGGCAAAAGAGAAGTTTCTCTTGACGCAATGTTGCCATATCTCTTATACGTGTACACATAATACTACACGGATATACTATCGAGTATTTCCAATGCCCCTTCTCCTCCCATGCTTTGTACATATTTTTGGTACAAGGGCATGATGTTAAGGGGTTCTTTCTCTTATCCACCTAATGAATTTAATATTAATCACAAGGCCAAGAAGTGACCTCAAAAAAATTACGTTCAGTTTCTTTTGTTAACGAAGTATAGGCCTAATTACACTGCGAGGCTAAAAACCATGTTACCTGATCTCTGGATTTAGCGCGTTAAAGACTCGTAACAAGAAGTTGCTGCTTTGTTTGTTTGTTTGTTTTTTAATACTAAATCAGAGAAGCTGTATTCTGTTTTGTTTTAGCTGTTTTGTAGTAAGCCAAAACTGATTTAAAGTCGCGTCTTTATATGAACACATACAGAAACAATTTAAAAAGTTTGTTCTGTTTCTAAGAAAGTACCAACACGTTATCAAAACCTTGTGTACTTAAGGTAATATATAACAAATCCGTAAAAGTTGCAGGAATTTTTAAATATGTTTGTCATTTGTCATTTCAAAACGTAAAATCTAACATGCCTACTCTCAGCGGGATTTGAAAATCCCTTAGAAATGATTCTAAACGTAAACTATTCAAATAATTACCTCATACAAATGATAATACATAGACTCCTGATTTTACTAATGAGATACGATGAGGTTATACACACAAATATAAATAATAGTAAAGGCCGGCAAACACTTGTATGTATTTATCCAGCTACTGAACTTTACAGCGCTCAGTTTGAAAGACTGTAGCACGAAGTGAAATGATCACACCCTATTAAAAGGAAATTGGAAAAGAAAGTAATCTGTATTGTTCGGCTGAAAACATAAGCATGATGGGGCATGTTTTTGGTGCAGCGAAAATTTATTACGTATGTAAATAATCCTTTTAATCTCTGTCTTATTAAACGCACAGATGTTTCTGTTTTTATTGGACCATAATCAGTGTTCTTTCACGATAAATCACTTTTCGTTAAACCTCCTTACCTCTTCTTTGTATTTACTTTTTATAAATTTAAAGTTTTATAATATTCTCCTACACTATCTTATAAAACATGTTTGATTAGTTATAAGTTATTAAAATTTACTAAAATTAGTAAAATCTTTACCTTGAAAACTGTCTTTCCTGCTAAACTTAGAATTTAACGTCTTATATACCACACTACTTCCTGTTACATTGTGGTTTGTTACCTTGAATCACTGTCACGTTTCTACGTTCACAATAACTCAGTCTACACTTGTTATGGTTTCATCACCTGGCCTTAACTCTTTTGAAATATAAAGTATTGTACTTGTACAATTTTCAAAGTCGATAATTCAGTGTCAGGAGATTCGATGAGTAAACACAAATCAGTTTTCGGAACCTAAGTCAATCGTGTGCGTTTCTGGAATTCTTTACGCTCTAGCATTAACGAAGAACACCTTACACTGCCGTCTGTGTGTCGCAACAACCCACTGTTGTACATCAACGTGACAAGTTCCCGTTGTTGATAAAGCATTATTACTCAAAACGACCTGGAATCACATTAGTGTAAGAATTACCAAAGACACGACATCGCCTTCTGATAACATCAGTACAAGAACGACCTACGGTTCAAAGAACGCGTATGAAATGTTGGTGTACTCCACACAAAGAGTACACAATTGCATTCTTGTTTCGGCTGATAATTGGTACCATGTCACATGGTTAACTTAGAAGATTCGTCCTGAGGCTACAGCGACTTCAGAGCGGGAGCCAAAGAACTTCGTGCAAACAGTGGAGCTTTGTGTCTTCTTTTATAATAAATTACTAAAATTCTTTGGAACACAATAAAAAACATGTTTTACAGTCCTAACCGCAAAAATTCACGTGACGATGAAATAAGTGCGTGGAGACAGACCAAAGGGCGGTCCCAGCTTATCGCCCTAAGGGACAACGCTGTGGTATCACTTGATACTGCCATCACGTTTTCATGCACTGCATCAAGAGGCCGAATCCCGCGATGCGATGGGGTTGTTTTCAGACAGTTTCCAGCGACAGGGAGAAATCGAGAGTGGACAACGTGCAATCGTCACACCACCACGAGATACTGCTAACCAGTGATCTGTGCGATTTATCACCGATCAATTAATTTCTCTAGAATAAAATGTTCTCAGAACTTTAATGTAGCGATGTAATTCTCACGAGATCTCGGCAGTAACACTAGAAGACAAATGCTATCGCTCATTGTTTCTTGCTATCGGTATAGTGTCACTAATATGGACATTCTCGTCTGTATCGCTCTTTGTTTCTTGTTTTCGGTACAGTGTCACTAATATGGACATTCTCGTCTCACAGGTTGTATCAGGGCAACTCAACATAAAGAGTAAAAATTTTGCGTGTGTGTAACAAATGTCAATTTATTTATTCTCCTATAGCTGCTTAAACTGAAGCGCTAAATTAAATATTTGTAAATTATCAATGGTCTTACATGAACACGATTCATGCACTTACCAGACTCGGACAACGCAGACCTGGCCAACACCTTGGTGACGTAGCTTCCGGCAGCAGCATCTTCAGAAACATTCGCGTGGTACAGGGAGTGGAGGAACCGCGGTGGATTCTCCTTCGTGCCCTGCACAATTAGGTGAATTGCCTTGGTGGCATATCGGGGGGTAGGTGAGCCGTGGTCACTGGCTGTTACGTTGAGGATGTATCTCCCACCACCAACACTTGTACCACTTCCCCTTCTGTTACCAGGGGCATCCACAGACACAAGTGGCCTTGCTAAGGTCAACACTCCTGTATCGTAACTTAGAGCAAACTTGCCCTCCTGATTTCCACCGGCTATCACATAAGTCACACGACCATTTTCACCAGAATCACGATCAACAGCTATCACGTGACATAAAGTCGAGCCGACGGTAGCACTGTCACTTAGAAACACGGATGAGGACGCGGGTGACATAAACACTGGAGCGTTGTCATTGGAATCTGTCACCATCACTCGGGCCGTCACAGACGTGCTCAACTTCTCTGTCTTGTTTGACGGCTGGTCGGTGGCTCGGATGACCAAAGTGTATTCAGGAAGAGTCTCATAGTCAAGGTCTGCATTTAGAGTCAAGGTACCAGTCAGGGGGTCCACTGTGAACGTAGGAGTTCTGGTAGTGTTTGGCCACTGTTTGACGAGGCTGTAACGCACTTCGGCGTTGGAGCCCGCATCGGTATCAGACGCTGTGAAGTTCCACACGACAGAACCAACAGGGGTGTCCTCTGGTATAGGAATGCTGACCGGATCTTCAGCCCAGTGCGGAGCATTGTCATTCACATCTGCAACGTCAACACGGACAGAGACGGCACTGCTCTGGGGGTTGTTGCTGGCACTGGTATCCAAAGCACGGACTTCAAGCCGATACTCCGACTGAATTTCGCGGTCCAACTCACGTGCCACTACCAGAGAACCTGAACTTCTATCGATGTCAAAGGCGCCTACAGATACTTCAGACCCAACCTGGTTGTTATGGTGACCAGAGTGGCTCCCGGGCATGAGAGCTGTCAGAGTGTAAGTCACATGACTGCCAATTCTCCCTGTGACTAGATTTTCTCCGTCTCCGGAATCCGTTGCTGCCACTGTACCGACAATGTGACCAACTCTCACATCCTCTTTTACCTGAAAGACAAAGTGTTAATGCAATTAGCATTACAGAGTTATACTCTGAATCAGAAGTGGAGGGTTTAGCTGACGGAAGACTGGGCCCGGACTCGGCGATATTCAGGTACAATAATTAAAAAGGTCCTTTATTAACTGTTTACTCTGTCTCTTATAATATAGAACAATTATTGCAAACACAAAAAAGGGCAGTCCATATAAATATTTCCAACAATATTCCTACTACATACATTAATGTACTGAATTTATATATTTTCATTCGAGGAACTTCAATAAGAACTTAAATTCTCCAGTTTCCATGCATTATGGTGTAACTATAAATCATGGTTATAAAGTCACTTTGAATAACTTGTACTTATTTAAAAGAAATATCTCGCGAATTTCTCAGGCTCTCAGTAACTCCGAAATAATCAACTAGACCCAAGAATATAAAAAAAACATGTCCACACCTGTTCTAAGTGATGCATTTCTCTGATAAAAATTGTGAGTACTGAAAAAACATCGTTAATATAAACTATAATTAGTTAACAACAATTCAAATATGTCATTTTCGTCTCGCATGCTACATGTTCCTCCCATCTCTTCTTCATGATTTGAATATCCTAATAATATATGCGAACGGTACAAATAATAAGCTCCTTTCCTGCAGTTTTCTTCAGGTTCTGTCACTTAAATTCTATTAACTCTAAATATTCTCCTCCTCCTCCTCCCTCTAACACTCTCATTCGCGTTCTTCATTAATGTGAGAGACCAACGAAGAATGAGAGAAACAATTACTTTTTTGTTACTTCAAGGGTAAGATTAGGATAATTATATCATGAGGATAGTGTCAATTGTCTGGCATCCGGGGAAGTTTCATTGTGGTCGCCAGAAATCTGACCCAACCGGGTAAACGGGATTCCGGAAGCAGAAGAGAAAACAAGACGAAGACGTAAGGTAAAGGAGCTTCAGAGGATTCGAAGAAGACAGAAAAAAAGTAGCCCAACTCAGGAATTACTGGGTACGTTCTTGAATGAAACCTAAGAGCATGCTTTAGTTTGTTAGCGAACAGCATTTTCAGCGATACTATTTGGTAAAAGTAAAAACAAAGAAATAAAGTTACGATGAGAATTAAAAAACAAGAAGCGAATGACGAATTTTTGACACATGGTCTGAAGACGTTAAAACATTTTTATAGACATGCAATAATTGCCTCCTGTCAAAATCACTCTTAATGAACCGGTGTGAAATGGGCAGAGAAGAATGCCTTAAATGTGACTAAAACAAAAAGTGATGGATTAAAGAAATGTTTTCCAAGGAAATGATGTGTTGGCAAGTCACTGCGGAGTCTTGGGTACATGGCGCTGAGAGCGACTACGCCCTTCACTCCAAGCATATCTGCAAAACGTCACTGTTATGGCCAAATATTCAGAGTTCACACCATTAAAGTAATTACAACAGAATACTCTCTGAAGACGGCTGGCTTCTGGGCTGTTGAGCCGTGTAGTCTGGTAGAAATTTACCGACGTTTCAGAGGTCCTTGCTGCCGTAAAATACCACAAATCCTGCAGAATATTATCTGACTTTTAGACAAAGAAAGCGATAAAACATTTACAGATGAACTGTTAATTTATTACAGTTAAATTTTAATTAATATAAACGTCTACAACACAGTACTGAGGGAATTAACATGGAGAAATAAGAATGGCACGTGATGACGAAATTCATAGATCGTATTATTCACTCAATATCGATATGATCGGAAAAAAGAAGAAAATTTCATGTAATCACTGGCCAGGAAAAGCCTAATTTCAAAGTTAAGCCAAACGTCTCTTTTCTTTTCCAAAAATATATGATGGGATATAGGTTATGGCATTGCTTCTCCTCTGAGCTCGTAGCGGAAATTTCATTGTTAAGTCCTGAAACTGTTCACCATGAGTTTCCGAAATGTCAAAACAAGTGCCCAAAATCAACTCCGTTAGCTTGGACGCAGCACTCACCACGTCTTTTCATCGATTGTAGTACACATTCGATTCTTCCAGCGGTGTCAGGAATATCTGACAGCAACCATCAACTCGCTGTCGAATATAAGTACGTGATTATCAGGTTTTGGTGTGCCAAAAAATTAAAATTTAGAGGGCAGAGACTTCGAACCCGAAAGCTGTAAACTAACCACAAACTGTGTTTCGCCGAAAGATTTTCTGCCCTACGCCTTGCATCTTAACTCTCTTCATTCATTCGCTGACCGACGCCGATCGGAACGCGCGGGCAAACTAAAGTATAACGTTGCGTCGAAATTTCGAAAGAAAAAGGAAATGTGTAAATGTAAGAGCAGACTTTTTCGAAACAAATGGGATTTTCCGCCTTTTTATTCTAAGGCGACATGTTTCGGCCTGAGGATGGTTCAAAATTGACCGGAACAATTCTCCTCTGAATAAATATAACATAAATAAAGTAGTTGTAAATGACCGATTTTAGATCTGAGGTGCTCAACTAAATACTCTGAGCAGAGCCCTTCCTCAAAAGCTGATAGCTGTTCAGCTGGTCAACAAATTATCCCCCTTTTGTGAAACCCGAACGTTTGTTACTACATTTACAAGAGCCTGTTACTGCCTCTTGTCTTGAGCCAGTAGAATCCAGCACACACCCTCAACACTGCTTCTATAAAATCAATTTTGGTAAACTCAAGGATATAGGATTTGAGACTTTCGCGGCGAGTACAATCAATAAAATCTTCTCGGGCAATCAGCCGCGTCAACTGATTACCGTAGTAAACCGATGTTTCGGTAACCAGGTATATACACAGGCGACTTCCGAGGTATCCAGTCACATCAGAACCCTCTTGATGGGGACAGAGTTGGTTCCCGAAACGTCGACTTACTACGGTAGCCAGTTGGCGCAGCTGATTGCCCGAGAAGATTTGATTAAACTCAAGGATGTTAAAAGTGAAAGAGTTATGTATACATACATTTCATGGAAAAAAACATGCTAAGAGTGTGAAATAGTACTTGCCCTAAAGACGAGGCTAGAACTTGTAAATGTCGGTCGATTGTCATTCAAGTCGAGAACTTCGACCCTGAGCAGTCGAACAGTCTGCCTCGGTGGTTTCCCGCTGTCAGTAGCAGCAACAGCCAGCCGGTAGATGGCTCTGTCTTCATGATCCAACACGGTCCGCGTTCGAACTAACCCTGACACAGGGTCAACAGCGAACACTCCGTAGCCATCGGAGTCTCGTCCTTTCAGGATAGAATAAGAAACGGTGGCGTTATTTCCTTCGTCTCTGTCGACAGCGCGGACACGCACTACTTCCGTTCCTGGAGGCTGCTCTTCCCGGACACTGATGACGTCTTCTTGAGGATCGACCAGTTCTGGTGAGTTGTCATTGACGTCCGTGACAGCTACACGGACAGCAACACGGGCGCTGCGAGGCGGTACGCCCTGGTCTCGAGCCTCCGCCACAATCTCGTACACACCCTTCGTTTCGCGATCCAAGGGCTGGCGCGTTACAATCTCACCTGCAAAACCAGAAAATTCCACGCTAAAACCACAAACTAACTTTCCTTCACCTGAAACTTTGGAAGGCACACATATTTTGACTGTACACATACACCATAGTCATTTTGATTTTAATTCTGGGCTGGACCGAATGCAGTGTGATTCTAGGTTATTATTTTCTCATAATTTATTTTCTAAATTATTGCTACTTTCAACTTACTAAAGCTGCTCTTTTAAAAAGCACCTAAATGTTCTATGTTTTTTTTAATAATATTGTTGCTATTACTTACACCTAAATGTTCTATGTTTTTTAATAATATTGTTGCTATTACTTTATAGTTCAACGTCTTACAGTTTCTTTTGAATCTACTTATGACTATGCACTTTCTGCGGATGATTTACTTAGTACATCAACTCAAATGTATTATTTACGAAATTACAGAACTGATTTCTAGATACAGTGTCAGAATATACATCAAGGTTTATCGTTCGAATATAATTTCATTCAAATATAATATATACTTTAATCAAGCTTGAATCGAACTAAAGATTTTCTGAATAACGTCTGCTCGTATTTAAATCTGCCGATGACATAAAATAGGCTATAGGTCTTATAAGGTTGAAATTATGACGCATATACAGACAAAATCGGACTTTTACGTTACAGTATATATTTGAGTAATTTACCTTATCATCAATAAGACTTTTATATTGGTATATGACACAAAACTTGTAGTCCCTGCTGCCACAGAGTTCAGAACATTGCGGAAAAGAGAAGCATACAAAGTGATTCATTTGTAATAGCATTTAATGAATATAAGGCCAATGAGGAATGCAAATTAGGAAAGAACACATTTGTAAAATACGTGAAGAACCTGCTTAAAATTCTGATAATCAACGTTCACATTTAATATAAATATTATTATAATTATTCATGCAGCATATTTTTATTATTTTTGCACATCATTTACATTATTCTGCTGCTTTTTTACAAGTTGCCCAATCATAACATTTCTTTCGCTAACAGAATCTCGTTGTCAGTCTGCCATAGAAGTATTCCAGTAGAACAGAACGTCACTATATATCGTCACTACATTATATCTTAAATTAGTCTAAAATCAAAACATTTCAAAGTTAAAGTACATAAACGTTACGTGATGGAATAATGGCTGCTAAAATCCGTTTATTCAAGCAGTTTAATAAAATATTAGCTATAATTTCACTATAAATCAGTTGCAAAAGAAAAAAATTGAATACAAACACATTTTACTGCATTCAACGTAACTGACTCACAACACCAACTAAGTGAAATTGCCTGAACTCCGTAACAGCAATGAAAAGCAACGTACAGAGACACCGTTACTGCAACTGTCCCATTAGAACACTCAACAGACAGGTTATATTTCTTTTAAGCCAAGAAACGCAATGCATATGAGTGATGTAACTGCAATTCAGACATTTGTCTCATGAGAACAACTCAGCAGACAGGCTTTATGCCTTTTCAGCGTATGTTACACGTTTCAACCGGTCTTTTATACAGATGTTATTGGAAATATTGCTGGAATCGTCCGCCAAGCAGCTGCTGGCAGGTTTTCTGTTGTATTCCAGTTTCCTTGAAGTTATCTCCTAACAACAGATATTTCCGTACAAGAACTGAAGCTGTAGCTCTGTAGGTCAGGTTTACGTAACGCAAACCCGCAACAGAAGTATGGAAGGAATTCAAGGAGATAGATGTCCTTCTACCTCACTGGAAGCGGACCGGCCCGAGAACTACACGCAGAACTAGGACCTGCTACAATAGTGGCGGAACATGTGTTGACTGCCACCTGCTTACACACCGGTGTGTTAATGTGAGCGCCGGTGGCTAGCTCTTAATACCGAGTGTAATATGTGACGCTTCGTTGTCCCGAAAAAAAAAATTCTCTTTCAGATAACAAAAACGAAAGAAGCTGTACACAGTCGATGTCGGCATGATTACGTCTGTGTCCGTCCGCATTACGACAGTTTGACCAATCGTGTATGACAGCCCATTGCAATATTTTCATACCGAGCTGGACGTAGAATGACTCAGTACTTTCAAACAGATTATTTTTATTCGCTCTTTGAACAAAATGGATGAAATAAAAGTGTAATGAAAACGTAATGTAAGGCCGACAGTTCATATATTTCACGCCGGAAACTACTGAATTGATTTTAACACGGCTTCACACAGCGCCACTGAAACCTGATAGGCTAACTGCATTTCAGCGCATATAAGAGCAATAAGTCAAATGTAAAATTCTAATGTTCAAGTAAGAACCAAGCAGATTTATGAGAAAGTAGACGTAGGTTATACTTTTACGCATTCTGAATCTGGGCACTAGATGGGGGTAACTGGTTAGCTTCACGCTCCGGCCTCTTTACCACTACACAAAAATCGCAGTGACCATTGGATAGGAGACCGTATGGACATTGTGGCTAA
>NW_019059682.1:152113-172001 GCF_000696155.1 Zootermopsis nevadensis
TGTGTAGTCTGGTCGATGTTTACCAACGTTTCAGAGATCATACTGCCTCCATCATCAGGGCGATGAGTATGAAGATTTCTGTCTTCTGAGTTGTTGCGCTGTGTAGTCTGGTCGATGTTAACCAACGTTTCTGAGGTCATACTGCCTCCGTAAATATCTACCAGACTACACAGCGCAACAACCCAGAAGACAGAAATCTTCATACACACCGCTGTGAAAACCTCAAATCATACATAATGAAAACCACTCGAATGCGACGTCTGATTATCTCTAACTTTATTTATTGATAAAATAGAAACATAATTTAATTTGCTTTTAACAATCGTTGATGTAGCTCAGGACGATCAACTGCCTCTAAGGTTCGTTCTTTTCCTACCGCTAGAACCGTCGATGAAGTATTCATCCCTAACCTAGACATCGGTGTTTACTTTTCATTTAGGTTGGTATCGAAGTACTGTCAATAGGACGACTTCCAGTGACAGAGAAACACGAAGCCGGACCTTCGTCAACAAACCGAAGGAAAGAGAAGAAGGAAAAACCAGCGCTGTCCCAAACAAACAACGAACGTTTAAGGAAAGAAAATCAACTCTTTTGATGTGAAAGTCAAGGTATTAACAGCTTCGGTTCTGTAACTTTTACATAGAAAAGTCAGAAATCGATTGATGGAAGACTCTCGGGCAACAAGCCGTGTCAGGTGGCTGAATGGTGAATGAACCATTTCTTCTGCCAACGTTTCGAGAGCCACTTCACTTTATACATCGGAAATCAATTTCTGGATTTGCACAAACAGAGACATGTTCAAAATATGGAGTCCTAATTTGGTGCTCAACCTATAGTTCGCGATCAACATTTTTATAGGCTCTACAATAAGGAATCGAATATCAGTTCAGCATTAACGTGTAGTGGCCTAGCGATGGAGTTTTTATAATAAATAATTATCATATAACCGCGAAAAAGTCTGTTCATCGTGCGAGATCTTAAAATAAACTATGCTTAAACAATAATGTTGTTTATTTCATTTTTTAACATTCTCATTGCTAACCAATTATAGAGGTATATGTCTCCACTTTATAAAACGGTTGCCAAGCACCGGAACAGATTTCGACATAAATCGCTTTAACTTTACTACACGTGTTATCATTGCCTAGCAAAACCAACGGTAAATTTTGCGAACATTTATACAGCATTTCTCGACTGGCGTAACGAAGCTAACTGTGGCATTTATTCAACTTCGTCTCGAACGCGCTTATAAACTGATCTTCTGAAAAACGGAGTGTGTATTAAACAAAGAAATTAAATTTGACGTAAACTATTATCTGCTTCAAACATGACCGGAACAAAATTATAGACCTATTATTCAGCGTTCTAAACGGGATTTCTTGTGTAACCTACACACCCAATTGTACAAGCTTCAACCACCAAAAATTAACTTAAAATCATTTACTATCTGGACTTTTACCGTCGTCCTTGTTTAAAAGAATTTGAACCACCAAAAATTAAGTTCACTTTTCATTCATGTTTGCGCTCTGGACTAAATGTTTGGTGAAGGTAAGGTCCATTTTCGGTGGGTTCCTAGTGCAGTCATACCAAAGCGCGTCCTCAGGTTGTGCAAGGACGAGACGGCCTCCAGAGAAGACACACAAGAATATCCGCCATGTTGAGCACACATACTGTCTGGTCTTCGTTGTAGGTACTGACAGTCGTCGCACTTAAAAACTAGTAATTTACTAAATATTACAAAAGAAAGAGCTCATCAATGAATCCGGTCCAGACCCTTACATCTCATTTATGACATAACTTAATATTATACTTTCATGTTGAAAGTTGCCGCTTCTCTGCATATTTTCGGACTAAAATTTTGTATTCATTTCTCACCTCTTTCATCTAGCCCTTCTTAATAAATTATGCAATACAGACAGACACGACTTTGGTATTTTAAACTTGGAGGTAAGGTGCATTTCGGTCAGAGGCGACACTGGGACTCTTAGGTTCGTATCGCACTGGAAACACGAATGCGTCCTCATCTTTATGGGATGTATTGCCTCCGTCAATTTAGCCCTGACACATTGTCTTCAAATTTTCTCTTTCCTTCCTAAGTTCACACAAATTTCATAAATGCACAATGCATTAAACCATCTAGATGACATACAAAAAATCAGCTTGTTCCTCAAAGAAAACAACGCCTCTCCATTACAGAGATCGGTTGGTTTATGCTGTTTAATGAAACGCACGCACTTTACTCCGACTATCACACGAAACCCAAAAAATACACTTTGTAGGCAAAATACACATTTACTGAATGTTAAAGTAGATGTTACATATATAATGACCACTGTGCTTTAAAGAGTTAATACTCTGGGAGCGACTGAATTTGCTGTTACTACTTTCACTGTATCGGTTAATAATATTTAGACATGCAGTACAAGAAAGTAACCCAAATTTAACGTAAAGAGTATTCGTCCTTCTTTCTTAAAAATTCGTACGTCATAAAATGCTCCATCATAAACATTAATAACAGCAGTGGCGGTATTTCTAGTCGGGAAACGTCGAGTAGTAATTTAGAAAGAATAAAACAATTTCAGCTAATATCCAGTGTCCCAAAAATGTATACACAAGTTCAATAAATGAAATGAAGACATTTTAATGAACTAAACCATCACGTGTCAGCATTGGCACATAGTGAATTAGCAAATCCAGTGTAGGTGTTCAAAATGATGAATTGCCTTTCTTGTCGCCCAGGTACTCCTGGGATATGTAGACATACAGACAGACAGACTTAAAAATTGCCTTTGTAACTACGTGGTCCATCAGCGACAGTATCCCAAAAAACATTTGCTTACACACTCACAAACATAAGATTAATCCATCGGCTGTATGGAGACAGTTTTTTCAGTTGCAGAATTTATATAGTGTTGAATAACATGAGAAGGTCATAAGGTCACGAATGTGATGAATAAAATGGAAATATCATAATGAATTATGAATATGTAAAGCTACTAAAGGAAGCAGTTGCTGCCGCTTTGAGATTCTTTCCCGACATTCGCCCTGACACAGAGGCCGAAGATGATTGCCTTTAACTCAGCAGAGACTGTAAACAGGTGCTTACTGAGGGCGCTGCGGTTGTAAGGAACTTCTCGGCTACGAGCAACAACCAACGATAAAGGAGAAGTCACTACGGATACGAAAAATGGAATTCACTCGTTCGAATATCGACGAGGAGATGCGATATTCTGGGGTCTACGTGATTTCTGTTGTTCCCTATAGGTAAACTATGGAAAACTGCAGAACTTTTGAAGTCTTAATTCTTTATGTTCTGGACACCTCTCACCGACTGTATAAAAACTGCACAACATATTTAACGTCATTAAATATGAAATCAAGAAACCAATTATAAAAGGGAGTTCGTTTGTTTCATATACCATATTTGCGATCTTGAGTAATGTAACTTGGTAATACTGTTTCAAAAATAGTAGAGTTTTGATCTTATATCGACAAATTTAAAAAAAACGTACATGCAACATAAACAGTAGTTATTAATTATTTCCACTTGTTTCGTCTTGTTTATTTGAATTGCAAAAATAACTAGCGAAAGTTCGTTTTGAGCATTGAGAAATGACTCAGTTAGAAGTGAAATTCGCTAAAAACGTATCACAGACCTAGTGAATGCTTCCCAATGCCAAATTTATTGAAAATCGGTTAACTGTTTCAAGCATAAATCATAACAACGAACAGACAGACACGACATTTTCATGAAACCGTACTTTTAAAACCATTCATGCAGATAATGCCTAAATATAGAAGTCAGCAATTAAGCCTAACTGCCACAAAATAACTGTTTTTTACATTTAAATCTTATCATATTTAAAACACGCAAGGAAAACGACAAGAGAACTTGTTCAGGCGGACACAAATTAGCCTATGAGACGGATTAAACTACTGGAAAGATGAATTAGTCCAGCTTAGGGCACATCCATTCGGAGACTTCCGTAAATGATGTTTCGGGTTATAATAAAGCAGAGAAATTCTTTACCAGCCACATAATTATAAATGTTCGAAGCACGACCACATTTTTCAGGCGGATGTCATGGCACAGCCATATGGTGTGTACCCCTGGTAAAGAATATTGCTAATGAAAAGGTTCTTCTATTAGTCAACATATGTTAGTAGTATTATTAATCACTGCGCGTACTGGAAATATAAACATGACTTTTACGAGCCGAAGAAAAAGAAAACAGAGCGCCAAATATTCTTTCGGTTTTATTTTTGAACGGCTGTAGTTTGCTTAACCACGGTGCAAGCGGCAAACTCTTTGACAACAGAGTTTCCATACGCCAGTACAAAGCGTTCTTGTATCTGCGGCTTCAAGATATAATAACGTCAGAAACTCTTTCCTATTCTCTGGATTCTGTACAATTTAACCACTTTCAGCGTAAGAAATAAACAAACAACGTTTAGTACTCCAGATTTTGGTCTTCTGGGAAGTTACACTGCGGTTAGATACCAACGTTTAGGAGGTACATTCCACTTCCTTCTTCAGGATTAGATTTTTCAACACGTTACTCCAGAAGGTAGTGTGTGGGATAACAACCATAAAACTACTTTTATTAAAATGCCTAACCATGTTCGGGGCTATTTTGGCGAATATTTTGGCCAGGCCGCAGAAAAGAAACAAAGTTCAGTGCTGTAGAGCAGTGGTCATCAACCTGGGGTACGCGTACCCCCGGGAGTACGCGAAGACATCTTAGGGGGTACGTGAAATTTAAAAAAATATATAGAAGATTCGGGTTTAGCGTCTTACTAGGGCCACTTTCATTACCACTAACACCACACGCAATGCGCATAATGTAGCATTCAACGTTACGGATATTATTAAAGCGTATAATTTTGGTGATATATAATTTAAAATGTGTTCAGTTAATGATTCGCACAGGGAATAATGTTTAAAAAAGATCAAACGGAAGCTCCGAAGAAGAAGAAGAAGAGGAAGAATTTCCTAAGATTAACTTTAATGTTAAGGGAAACATTCAATTGCCCATACCTCTGAATTCCTGGAAAACACAAGAAGGCGGACGAGTGTATTTGTCACGCAAGGGGAGACAGAACTATAAGACTGCGATGTTGCGAGATCGAGTCCACTCATTTTTTCAGGCTTTGTACTGATAAAAACATCGTCTAATCGATCGTATTGTTGTAAGATTTGAGGTTTACACAGCGGTGAGTATGAAGATTTCTGTCTTCTGGTTGTTCATTCATCGCCCTGATGACGGAGGCAGTATGATCTCTGAAACGTTGGTTAACATCGACCATACTACACAGCGCAACAACTCAGAAGACAGAAATCTTCGATGGTATTGTTATTAAACATGGTTACTCGTATCGCATCATTTATTAGAGTGTCAAAAATCCAAGATTTGCCACTGTTAATAAATCGTTTCATTCCCGTAAGTTCAACGCCACCTGCCTCTCAACAGCCTTACAAGGCAACTTTCGGTGCATCAGCGAGACGAAGTGCAAAGCAATGACAGCAATGACCAAATGACGCTCATTGGTTTAGCCCTCATAACCTGACGACAATCAGTAACGTGTCAGCAGTAAACTGTTTTTACAGTACACTCTTAGAATCCTTTCGTAGTTACAAAACAACTCTGAAAGCAAACAAGGACATAGCAAACAGGTGTGAACTTCCGTCTACTCACCAGTCAGTGGGTTGATCTGGAAGCTAGTGTTGCTAGGGATCAGGCTGTACCTGACAGCAGCGTTCATGTCAAGGTCGGCATCAGTGGCAGCTACTTTGCCGACCTGGGCTCCACGAGCCAGGTTCTCTTCAACGCTAAATTCGTAACTGTCGCGGGCGAAGCTTGGGTCATTGTCGTTCGCGTCCATGACAGTCACAGACACGCGGGACGTGGCGCTTCCTGCCGGGGTTCCGTTGTCTGTAGCTGCCACAGTCAACACGTAGTGGTCTTTGCTCTCGCGGTCCAGCGGTCGGCGCAGGTAGATCCATCCGCTGTTCGGAAATATTCCGAAGATGTCGTCTTCGCTCCCGTCAACGCCATCAGACGATGGTGCGGGTGACGATGGTTTCTTGTCGTCGTGCTCCGTGTTGTTTGCGTTACTGAGAAGTCGGTATGTTAGGCGTGCGTTGTTACCGGTATCCAGGTCCACGGCTGTTACTTGCAATACCTGAAACACACATAACGTTCGTTTGTTGGCTTAGAGATTATTTAAAATACAGACATTATTAAGGTCAGTCAAGTTTGACCCCTACCTGAAGCACGTATTTTATTATTCACGTTTCTCTTTTGGACTCGCTCAATCAAGATTACGACGTCACAGCTTATTCTTCTAAAATAAAATTTAAATCAATTCAAATTTTCCATACTTCTTACCATATAACAAACTCTACAGAGTAGAATTCTTCTTGAAAAACTTGTAGTCACTCATCCAGTCAAATACCACACCATTTATGGTACAACTAGGTTTATTACCATGTTCACAACGACCTGCCACCGGTCCATTTCCTGAGCCACATAAATCCAATCAATACACTCCTTAACGTTTTCCTCCCAGACATTCACGGCTGTCTCTTGTCTTCAGCCTTGACAAACCAAAAGGTTTAATGCATTTCTCATGCACCTAGTCTCGTATTTCTTGATTTGATTACACTATTAATATCTGGCGAACAGTCCAACCTACCATCAATTCATCCCACCTAGGTCCAAATATTCTCTACGCCTTTTCAGGACCAGGTGGTAGAAGAAGAGGTGATGCTAATCTGTTAATTTCCCCTTACGTGCGGGACTACATGAGACCTGAGTATGTGCGTGTGTGCCTGAGCACTGCGGGTCCCAACTTTTCGTTGGCTCGATCTATAGACATTCGGTAGGACTCCTTGGACGAGGGATTGGCCCGTCGCAAGGCCTCTACCTGTACACAGGACAGCACAACACAGAAAGACGCCGACAAACATCCATGGCTTGAGTGGGATTCGAACCCACGGTCCCAGTGACCAAGCGGCACAAGGCCCACGCCTCAGACCACGCGGCTACTGTGACGACATATATAATCGCGTGGTGTGACCGAAAGTTAGGTTGCAATTCTTGCTTCGTATTCTGAAGGTTCTGGGTTCAATCTCCGTTTGGAGACAGGTATTCTTGCATAGGATTTTAGTTATTTTCTGGGGCAGCATCTTAAATTTAAGTCACGATTATTTTATACAAAATTCTTTCCAATTCATCATCATCATCATCCCATCTCTGAGCGCTATAATGTATCATGAGCTATTAACGGCGTCGTTAAATAAATCACAAATAAATTCTACTTTTGATTTCGTGTGACGTGAAATACTGAATGATATTTTAGTGTCCCGCAAAGTGGACACGACTGAGAAAGTCTGAATTAACCATCAGAAGTGCAGCACGTTGCCTGCGCGCCAATAGGAGAATGACATTTCTAACAAGACGCGACACATACATCACACAACGTTGAAAGATTTATAAACTGGGACGGAAATCTGATTGGTATCACAGGATTCTCGCCAGTGTTGGGCGATGCTGTGAACAGAACGCCTCCGATATCGGTCGAGTAAAGATGACTGGGGCCAGATTAGGTAGTCTCGTAAGCAAGCAAGTGAGCTAGTTAAAGTACGTGAATATTCATGAAATACAAGTCGTCACGCTTAGTTGAATTCAAAGTATGACCAAACACGCACAAGGAACACAGAAATAAGTGTACTTATTTTAAATGTACATGATTTGCGTGCTACTCACCCAGCTGAAGGGCGTTCCAAAATATCAAGCACCTCGCAATAATTCGTTTCGTACACAAACCTAAACCTATCATAACTTCATACATTATTAACTGTAGGTCATGTATTTAGAGTGCTTTTTAAAAGCACTGAACTCAGTTCTGTGGCTGCTGTTCAGGGATACACAAAGCGTTAAACATCATTATGTTGCGGAAAAATTACTTTACGATTTACTTGAACAAATATTTCGACCGGAATCTTTATTTAAAAATAAACTTACTCACTTTTCAATAAATTTACAGCTTTTAAGAACTCGTAAATTCAATGCTGAATTCACAAAACATTACGTCCTCTCTAAACTTAACTGCGCACAAAATGAAGATGTATGGTGAAGTGAATGAATAGGTCCATGGATTTTAGTATCAGAATTGGGCTGCTAGATGGCTCTGGCAGTCAAAACCAGGATTAAGAAGAAATTGTGCAGAGGCAGTGGGCTTGTCACTCACTACTCAAATGCCTGCATCGGGTTTTAAAAACTCTTATTTCTTTCCCTGACAAAATACAGACTTGATAGAATTATTCATACGTTTTGATTCTAGAATTATAAATATAAGTTTCACGTGAACGTTTTGTTCAAGCATCCGGAGCTGTATCTCTTCTGATTTAACAAAACGCGTATTAAACTAAAACCAAGAGATGACAATACATTTATACTTCAAGCAGTTAGTTTCTTAAGGGCGCTTTGCTCCTATGACAACAAACTAAGTATTTCGCTTTCAACAAAATTCTGGTTTAAACAATTTGTTATAAGTAACTTCTTCGGGCTGATAACTTTGTCTTACATTAGTTTCGGAATATAAGGCTGTTCTTTGGTTCAGTTAATTTCTATTTAAACCAAGTTTTATAAAAAAAAATGCGGTTTGTTTTTCAAACAGCTTCACTCTAAGCCGGCTTGATCTGATTCTATTTCATACAACAGTCATTTAAAACTGATTCTCACCTGTGAGTTGACCGTAAGAGACTCCAAGACATCAACCCCGTACTCGGCTCTCTCGAAGACAGGCCTGTTATCATTGACATCCTGAACTTCAACAAGAACGGTCAAGTTGGCAGACAGCGGGGGATCCCCCGTGTCGGTGGCGATGACGACGAGGCTATGTCGCTGGGCTGTCTCGTAATCGAGGTGCCTAGCGAGGGTGAGGTGCCCCAGACGGGAGTCCACGGCGAACAGACCCCCGGTGGATGTGCCACCGGCAGCACTTGCCAATCGGTACCTGACTACACCGTTCCTACCAGAATCGCGGTCTCTGGCGTGAGCGGCGTACAGGGGAATACCAAGCTCCAAGTTCTCAGGTACTGAAATTCGCACGGTGTTGGAATCAAACTCCGGAGCGTTGTCATTCATGTCTTCAATGCCGATGTTAACCTGAGAAGATGGAGACACAAAATTGCCAGTTACTTTCGTACACGGCGAGTTAGTTTTGTGCTTTGGCGGACTGATTCAAATGCTGTGCAACACACGACGTCCCTAGTTAGCTGTACTCAGCACACGTTTTAGGATAATGACAATCACAATAGCAACAAAGACAATTATTCAATTAATATTACATATATGTGGAGTGGATAAACTTCTTGAGAACCTGACAATGGTAAAATCGAAAACCAAAAACTTCATCACATGCTCATAAGAGATGTAAAGCTTTCATGCAGGCGACTGGGCGTAATGAAGTCTTATCCGTTGATTAACCCTGTGGAACGGATTGATTTCATGTAGTGCGCGGCATAAATTATTAAGTTTCTCCATCCTATGTTATTTCTCGTGTCCTAGGTCCAAATATTATAGCAAATGTTAACCGATTACAGCACTTGAATACTGGCAGTCTTTATAATAAAACATTGGTGTCGCTGACCAGAAAATTGAACATTAACCAAACGACTGAAATTTATTTTGACCTTCGAAGCTTTTAACAAATACATTATTAAAATGTGAGTAGAAAGAAGGAAACAGAGTATACATGAACTATCACTCGTCGTTTCTTGTTACAACACAGGAGAAACGCAAATAAATATGAGTACGAGTGAGAAATACGATCGTATCAGATGGTATGGCTTAATTCAAACAAACCATGTACACACAAATTCTTCTCTTCATTATAAAGTGAACGCAGAATAGGCATCGTGTTTATCCTGCCCAAGGAGATACGAAAATTATCAGTGAGACAGAACTAATACGGAACGAAAATCGAAGGGCGTACGTTCCAAATACAGTAACCAATGAAATGAGGAAACAAAACAGATAAAGAGTGAGAGGAATAAAAAGAAAATAAAAACGCACGCCTTAGAAACGAAGGCAGTGCAGGGAAAGAAGCAGACAGAGTCTGATAATAACATCAGCGGCTTTCGGTATTTTGCATTTTGTTAGAACCGTCGGCTCATTTTGAACTTGGCTTCCAGTATCGATGTCCGTGTTTACAGCTTTTCAAGACCCAGACAAATGGAAATAAGAAAAGGGTTCGGAGTCACGACTCCCTAGATAAAGGTAGAAATGGAGACAGCACGAAAATATCTCCTTTATCTTATCTTTCCTTATTCTCCTTCTTCTCATCGATTATCTCCCTCCTCTCTTCTTCGTCGTACTGTTTTCTTCTCCCCTTTGCTTTCCTTCCTCATTTTCTACCTCTTCACTTTTATTTATTATCCCTTTCGCCCTGTCTATTCTCTTCTTCTTCCTCCTCATCAAGGGATTCAAACTCCTGGGCGTGGCAACAAATGAAGAATGCCCTGACCCGTACAACTGGGCGTTCAGGGTCTGAAGAAGCCACTGACCTGAGTGTGTCCGTATGCTGGAGGGTCTCCGCTTGTGGCCTGCACGTTAAGAAGCACGGACTGGTGTGCCTCGTGGTCCAGAGTGGATGCTGTACGAATCGTACCCGTCACTGGGTCGATGCTGAAGTAACCATCCGGATCACCTGAGTATATGGAGTACCTCACAGAGTTCCTCGACCCTGGAACAAAAAGCATCGAGTCATGAACAACCAACTCGAAGCCGGGCCACGCTACAGACAAAACCGACTAAAATCTGACTTGGATTTTAAATTATATTAATATTTTAACGGAAGCTGGTGGAGATTGTCTTTGTTATGAAGTAAATATTTTGAATCTGAATGTTTTAAATCTTTGACGTGCGTTGGTAACTTTTAGTATCACTTATCTCAAGTGTAAATAACTTGGGATTAAGCCAACAAAGTACATTTAGGTTGGTTCTCAGAATTTAAAACGACTGTAAACTAATAAGGAATTAAACTATTAAACCCTGTAACATCATACCGTATTTTTCAGGCAGAAATCTGATGTTTAAGGGAGAAAAAAAGTATTTTGGTATAAATAGACACTACAAACTGCTAAGAAATAAGCACAGAATAAAGTGAAAAACATTTCGAAAAATTGTTGCAATTCGATACAATTCCTTTGGACCAATAAACAAAATATATACAATATAATAGCCTACGCAGGTCACGTCATGTTGTAACCTGCTCGCGCGCCAGTCTATGTATTAATTATTCACTACTGCAAATTTCATTCTTACTCAACTTGCCAAAATATAGTTCCCGATTATCCTATACCAAACAAATCGACAATGTCTCGTCTGGTGAATCGTTTCCGTGACACAGGGAGGGTGTTCAACGGTCTTCCTACGGCGTTAAGTGACGATACAGAAAGCGTTGGACAATTTCGGCATTCAAACATAGCATTGTCTTTAGTTTTCTGATTACAGCGTAATCTATTTTTTGACAAATAGAACATGTGTCAGCAATGGGTTGCGTGACTTTTCGATCGCCCAGTGTATTTGCTTGCTGTTTACAGTGCAGCCCACGGTACTTTGTTAGAAAATCTGATCTGAATTACATAAATTTCTTTCCATCCCCCACACTACAGATAACCCAAGCCACAAACCACCGTACAGCCATCTAGACTCGACCAACGTTTCATAAACCTTTTCCAATTCTCCCATTTCCAAACACGACGCCTTGGCTGGCAGAACACCTGTCGATCGCAATCAAATACTGCTTTCCTCTTCGCTGTCCTAAATGTCTGCAAACTGGTATAACTTTCAAAGAACTGTGTCGTAATATAAATTACAACCAATTAAAAATCGTGTGACATTTCAGGTTTTCACAGCGACTAGTATTAAAATGACTGCCTTCCGGGATGTCGCGCTGTGGAGTTTGGTAGAAACTCATCGACGTTTCAGTGGCAGTAAGCACCTCTTAAACGCCAGTCAATTTCTACCAAAATACAAGGCGCAACATCCCGGAAGGCAGTCATCACCAATTAACAATTATATAAATTAAAAGCATAATGAATGAATGAATGCATGTTATTTACGCACACAGCATATAATGTGCATACTAAAACATGGCTAAGTGCGTGCGCATGTAATAAACTCGTATTTTAGTGCGCCTTAACGTGGAAATCTCTCGAACACTCTGTGAGTGGGTTAGTTGAGAAAGCGTCCTTACAAAAGAACTATAAAACTCGTCTCAGGGTAACGAACCCAGAAACTACCAATAACGTAACGTACTGTCACTGCAGTAGTCCTTCACTACAACAGTTGTAGCTGAATACAGTAATGAATTAAGCAATTCGATTACATTAGAAATCCGGACCACAATGGCGCATTCGGCAAACAATGAATCCTCTAGAGTAGCTCACTTAATAACTGAAAGAAGAAGAGAGATGGCAGCACAATACGGTTCATTGACACGGCATTGACACCCAGCGCACGCATATTGTGGAGGTGTGCTGACCCCCTGGTGTTCCGAACAACGAGCTAATTCGTTCCGAACACCCGGCACATAAGCCCTTACAATGTGGCAGCAAGTTCTCCATCTTTCCATGGAAACGTCAAATGGCGCCTCTGATGTTCTGAAGACGAACACAGCAGCAGCGCTTTTTGTGATTCTATTCGTTATTTGAAAATGTGACAAAGTTCAAACAGGGCTTTTCGGGAAAGACAGGAAAGAATCAAAATTATAATCATGAAGCGGTTAAGAGATTATTTAATTTTAGAAATATTCGCTACTATTTGGTACCTAATCGATTATATTCCCATGGCCAAATGTAAAATTTAAAATCCATTTCGCTGTTTAGACCTATATGTATGTGAACTTGGTCCTTTGATCTCACGGAGCAGAGTGTCTGACAACAAAATTCTAAGGAGATTATTTGGACATAAAAGAGGCCTTCACAATTTCACGATATAATTAAATCAAGGAGTTTAAAGGGCCGTACGCATGGTGCGACGAGCATTACACAAAACCAGCTACATTTTTGTTTTCAGGAACACTCAGAGGATAGATCCCACTTGAGAGACTTGGACATAGCTGGGAGGATAATATTAAAGTGATTGTTAAATAAATATGTAACAGATTGATTCGGCCCAAGACAGAATACAACTGTGGTATTTCATTGACAACGTATTAAACCATAGGGTTCGCTTATAGAATATTTTGACCAACTGAGTTTCAAACACTAAAAGGAGACGCTGCACCACAGATAAATTCCAACGAACTGGAGGCGTTTTTTATTTTGTCTGTATCCCCGTCTGTCTGCCTTTACTCGATTTTGTAAGTTCACAAATTTCCATCCTTACATACACTTGAAAACAATTAAGAAACAAGTTATTAAAATTGTTCATTAAGTTGTGGAATTACTGTTCACCACCCAAAACCCAGTGACTGGAGCCATATTTCTTGAAGAAAATGTATCAAGCGCCAGAAAGTAAATTCTCATTTTCTACCCAAAATAAAATCATCACAATACTTTTGCTTCTGCTTCGTATTTCAGACTTAATTCACAGTCGGAAAACCGCGACCTTGAGGAAGGTATCGATGTCTGTCTTTCGACTTGTGACGCCATGTGGATTTAGGGGCAAACACCAGCGTTTCGGAATACATCGTCTCGATCTTCAAACTCAAGATCGAGACATTACATTAATCCAAATCTTTTGTATCTACATACATGTTCACACGGCGTTACAATCCAGACGACAAACATCGACATGTTGACCGCCATGAGAACCTCAATCTCTTATACTAAGGTTTCCCAAAGCTTTCTTCAGTTGATCCAATCCTGAGATAAAACAGACCACAACTAATTTTTTCTGTATCCTTACTAATTCACCATTTTCTAAACGGCGTTACATAAATTATGAAGCTGATTAAATACAAATTAACGAAAGATATTTGAACGCTAAAGTGTGTGATGTATCAATGCAAAATAACGTTATAGCTGCCATATCACCTGAGGACATTTTAAGTCGCGGTCTCTGCCTAAGGGAGTAAGTAATTAAGTGTTTATTTATTTCTATTCGATAACCTGTTAATTAAGAAATAAGAACATAAGGTAGAGTACAGTACAGTACAAAACAATACAGCCAACAGCTTTCTAGTTCACTCACTGCTAAAATTTGTTTTACACAAATAATATTCAGGGTGTTTGAGAAGAAGAACCAAACAACATACATGCAGCAAAGACAAATGAATTATAAATAACTAGTTATTTAACGACGCCTTTCTAACCGCACTGATAAGCTATGGTGCAGAACATAGTATAATTAATAATGAACTGAAAAATATGCAAAAGAACAAGATATTGGCATATTTTAATACAATACATTTGCTTGTTAACAGAAATAATTTTAAGCTTAACATGGTGAAATGAACTGGTTTAGAAGCAAAGCATATTGAACTGGTTCATAGCGAGGTGAACTGAACTGGTTGAGACGTGTAGTGGATTCAAATATTTCAGATGTGAAGTGGATTGAACTGGGTCAGATGTGAAACTGATTGAACTACTTCAAATATGAAGTGGATTGAAATGACTTAAAATAGTGCTTCGTGGTAACTTTGTGTTCGTCCTGATGATGAAGGAAGCAAACACCTCTGAAACGTCTGTAAACTTCTACGAGACTACAGGGCGCAACAACCCAAAAGACTGTCATCTTTCCTACCCAAAGTTAATCATTTTCTAAAATCCGTTTGCAAGTGAAGACGAAATGGTCCGAGTAAACTCGTTATATAGCGCATTGTATTATGGGTAGAAACCCCATCTCCGTAGCAAACGTTAAATCTCCAATAGCTCTATTCACTTATGGCCTTTCCTCTGGTAATAAGCTTAGAGTTCCCTGTAGTTCTCAGCGAATGGCACGGCCCTAACACTTGTTCTTACTGTAGTGAGAAAAACTCTAGACATTCCAATAATTAGACTTAATTCTTCTTTTTAGCTGCTTCTCCCCCCTCCCTACTCATCCGAGTGTTACAAGCAATATTGACGTACCGTGTCAATACATTATAATAGAACCGTGTCTTCCTTCAACCAAACGAATTAATATGCAGATTTTTTTACTGAGTCTCTTTTTTATATCTTTTGTTATTTCTTTATACAATGTCTTGTCAAACTTGGCGGTGTTGTCATGCCTATGTTCAAGGGTTATATGTCGGTCCATTGTTCTTGAGATGTGGCAATGTTGGCAAGTTGCGCTGTCTAGAACTAATCACATGATTGGTCATCACACCACTACCGCCATATGCAGCCCAAGAAAAGAGAATGGACGATCAAACGAGAGAGAAAACACACGGAGATTCAGACGTAAGAGAATCAGAGATGCTATTTAAAAGACAGTAACACATAGAGAATACTGGGCAGATGTAAGGACTGGATAAACAATGCAACAAAAGAGAATCTGAGATACAGACGAAGACAGGTGCAGAACACGGCCAAGAAATACAAAAAAGAACGAGACTCACATGTGTGAAGAATAAGACAAAGAAGAAACAAGAGCATTTATAAGGTTAGAAAAAATTGAAAGCGAAATGTAAAAGAGTGCACGATAAAACCGTTGAAGAGTTAAGACTCAACAAATGGCAGAACCAAAGAATACAAACAAAAGATAATCGTGGCACTAAATGTTTGTTTACGACTTGCTGCAGACATATCGTACCTCTGTTAACTTTTAGAAGTTCAGTGGTAAACTACATCACCTGATGTAATGTTCAATAAATCTCCAATTTTCGTTTGCTTCACAGAAAACCCGCTAGGAAGAGTGAGCAGAGCGTAAAAATTCTTGTGCATTTGCCAGAATCTGACCTTTAATGTAGGTAATCACATTGACCATGGAAACAAATGCAAGTACTGTTAAAAGTATAAATTTGGCAACCCCACCCCCCCTCCTCCCACTCCCTTTGAAACGCGATAGCAATGCTACTGTTTGTTCTGCAAACATATGCTGTTATTATTCTGGTACTTTCTCTATTACTGTAATGTTCTTTGCCTACTACGTTGAAATGTAGTGTAACTTTATATTATTATTTATACGCCCACGTCTTCGTGTAAAAGAGCATGTAGTTGTCGTACGATTTTAACCAAAATTAGGTTTCGTCAAGACTTAGCAAGACACCGCAATATTAAATTTGATGAAAATCCGTTAGCCGCTCTCAAGCTGTTTCATGCTCAAATACAGAATAACAGATGAATCAATTTTAATAGGTGATCCAGAAAAAGAGAAACGCCCTTGAATATGTAAACTGGAATAAAAACTTTATTGATCAAACATTCTTTGTGTTTTAAAACCCAATCTACCTGATGTTTCTAATAAATGTAGTAAATATCAACATGAATGATATCTTAATTTTTTAATGTACCTCCAAATTTTTGTAGCGCCATTATACACTTTCGATAAATCAACAAATTTCAGCTGGAACTTCGAGTAAAATATGAGCTATATTAGATCGATTAAAATCAAAATTAGATATTCTCAACACTTTTAGTGTAGATTACCAAATACCATATATCATCGAAGCCAGCTCCATTCTAAGAAACCCACACATTTTGTAAAAGGACTGTGATATTGAGACCTTGTAGGCTGTATGACAAAAAATTTATCGTCATTCAGATATAAGACACGACCTTCCTAGTGCTCCCAAAAACAAGAGCTTCTTCTTCGGAGCCCTTCTAAAATAAATCTGTCTGTTTGACTCAGTTATGGACACAATGTCGCAGGCACGAGTGTGTCAAATTATTCTGAAACTGGGAATGTCAATGTAACGTATCAATCATGACATCAACGATATCAACATGGCAGCCGGGCGAAATTTTGGAGTGTTAAAAGGAACAGAAGCCGACATTCAATGTAGGTTCCTGTACTTTTGTAGATATATATTTTATTAATCAATTTTATTGAGGGAATATTTTTGGCCAATGAAAAACAATATTACCATCTTAAATATTTTGCTGTGACCACTATAGCTTAAGTTGTAACCAAGCGTTTCTAGTAGACCTTCATTATTTTACAAGCAACGACATATCTTGTAATTTCATGCATACGTTCTCACTAACAGCTTCAGAACCAATGCAGACGTTACATTAAACTCTGTAAATAAACATCATGCCACTAGTTTGCCACCCTGGCTTCGTAACGTTTAATTATCTATAATCAGGGATACCAACAGACAGATCGCGAAACCTTGCGACGTTTGAGTGGAAATAGCGCTATTGTTAGTGAATTACCGAGTGATTGAGCCTCGTAATACGACTTTAAAATATACGCAACTTTTGTTAAGGACACGTCTTTTGTAGAGGGTAAAACAACATGGAAGTGGTGCAAATTCTATATTCAGTTTCTGCTTTTATGATGATATCTGATGAACTCTGTAGAAGTTAATCAAAATATTGGCTACAAAACATGTTCTATCTGTTAAAGTTATAAATATTGAGACAGTGAGTTATGTTCAAATCTAAAAATATTAAAACTACAATTGGTACTTGACCACTTATGACATCGTCTAAATAATATTTAAAATATTGGGTATTACCGGTTGATGTATTAGAGAAGATTTGGTTCTTTATAAGAAGAAGCAAACTAAGCCATAAATACATTCCATAGCATAAGAACTCAATTACTGAACTTTTAAATAATTTATACGCAAATATTCAACTGTGCTTTACTTCTTTTAACATTAAGCACGATATATAGACTCGTGGTTTAAGTTTATTCGGTATTTGACATGATTATTAAAATAACTTCCTCATACAGTCTTTCTGCAATAAGAACTATCAGTGGCTTTTCGGCAATAGAAATTATATTTTGCCACTGAAACGTAGCAAACAGGATTTCCCTCACGAAGATCTCGGCATGCAAAGAGTTACGGGAAAATGTTCAAATGAAGGATATCTATGAGCGATAAGTAAATCAGGCAATGAAGAAATAAGAAATTCCAGGAGATGACGAAAGGTTAACGTCTTTTGTAAGAAGAAGAAGGAGAAGGAGAAGGAGAAGAAGAAGAAGAAGAAGAAGGCCGGGACGCAAGTGAACTCGACTCGTGATGACGATGGAGACCATGACAACAACAGAAGACGACTATTGGCGCTATAGGCGATATTTAAAGCCCCATGCTAAGCCTGACTCGCCATCACACGCCTTTGACTATTATTAATTACTCTGCCTTTGTTTAATATGAGCCGGGGTCTAGGGCCGGCCACTTGATTAGCTCGCTCGCTAGGTGGGAACCAGCCCAAGCTAGCGGAGGACGCCGAACCCAGCTAAAAATTCATCTCATGTCCGTGTTCCCGGATGAAACATTTTGGTGAGGTTAAACAACACCCTCTTTATATGCCTGTGCACAAGATCACTGGTGATTGATTGTTTGCTTTAACTTTCTTTTATTATCTCCGAGATTCAAGAAAGTGTGATTAGGTCCTGGAAATTTATAAAGAACTGAGATTTACATAAACCATGTTTAAGATCTGAATCTCTATTACTAAATCTCCACATTAAAGAAAAGTGTGATTAACCCTTTAATCTAAAAATGAGTGGAATGTGTAACAGCTGTTTACAAACGAGTACACTCGGCATTGTGTTCTTGTGATTTTCGCATAATTCTCGACGTAAGCAGGAATTATTTCCTTAAACAACATCAACCCGTTGATCTTCGTAATGGTGACGCGTTGTGTTTTCTTCGCGGTACGAACTGAATTCTTAAATATTATTTAGACGAATTTCGGTTTCAAAGGGTTAAAAAGAATCTTCTTTCGGACAGAACTCTTACTACAGGTGACAGGCTGCTTCCTTCATCCCTTTAAAATCTCGTAAAAATTATATGTGTCGCCCGCTTTAACAGTCAGAATGATTATCAGTGAAGAGAGGGTCTATTCGTCAATACATATTGGCCTCATTTCTCACCTGTTTGTAAACAATGTCTTTCTTTGTACCTCCAAAAGAATACAGAAGGGATCAAACATGGTTTAATATTGAGCAATTTTCAGAAAAATGGAGAGGTAGAGGAGGAGGATCATTCAATGGCCACCTAGGTCACCTAATTCACGGTACAACAGTGGAATTTGGATTGACTGTGGAAAACAACGAAAAATGTCAGACAGAACAGCCGGTCTCCGGGCCAAGATCCGAACCCAATATATCCAAAATATGAAGCAGGGTACCACTTACTCGGCTGTGGCGTATTAGTAATCGCTCAGTGAGCGAAAGGAATTCGCAGACATTCAAAAACTCGAAGGTTCTTTATAGTGCTCATAACCGATCGTCATTGGCTCCTACCTGAAGCCACATTATACCACTCCATACGCTCCCAACTTTTCCTTTCAGATCCATTTTAATATTATCCTCCTTTCTACACGTAGGTATTCCAAACGAACTCTCGCCTTCAGGTTTGCCTACCGATCCTTTTACACATTTCTATTTCTCTTCAAACGATTTTAAATGAACGTTGCTCATAGTGATCCCTAACAATTGTAGTTTCAAATAACGTGTATATTTTCCGCTAATCAGGAATTTTAAAAATGTAACATTTAATAATACTCGGGCTTTACGGCGAAGCGGCTCATCTCCCAACCAGGAAGGTCCACCTCTTGTCGGCTGTTGGCAACTGCTTAATCAACATATTCGCAAACACCCTTCACATTTGGATACCTGGGTTGCAAGATCATAATTTATGTCCAGACAGTCTTGCCTGAGTTCGCGGTTCACAAGTTTAAAAAGTAGACATCTGAAGTGCCTTTAAATCATAATTAACTCGCCCTCAGCTATTGATCTCTCTTCAAAGACGAGGGCCCTTCTGATACAAAATT
>NW_019059682.1:172036-187023 GCF_000696155.1 Zootermopsis nevadensis
CTCCATTTCTAAACAATTAAAAGCTTTGTAACTTTTCAACAACAAGCTGCAATGCAACTCTAAATGGTTCTAACTATGGTGGCTTGCATTATCTGGAAATGACCCATCGTTCAATATCCAGAAATCGAAGCCACTGCATTTCGGGAGCTGTCTATGTTCAAACTGTATGAGGAATTTAACCAACAAACGACAACAAAAAACACAAAGAAAGAAGTCTGGTTAAGTTGATTTCATGTGGTTTGAAGATGGAGATCAACGGTTCTTCCGAAACACTAGTAACGACTTACAAGACCACAAGGCGTCACAGCCCAGTTGAAGCCCGAAAATGGAAGCGATACGTTCCTCCTAAACCAACTACAAAACTACACGGCACGGCGTCATAACCCAGAAGACCAAGGCCTCGTAAGAAATTAATTCCATATTCAAAAATCTTTAAAAAAAATTAGGGCAAGCAATTTTCTGCCAAACTTCGGACCAAACCGTTACGAGAAGTTATTCAGTAGTCGTGCAGGGGTAAGAACTTCAGCGAATTAGGATCCAGGCATTATTACTGTGAGCGGTCCAGAGAAAAAATTTCGGCCGCTAATAACAAACTACGAAGCAGTGACTTGGCAGAATACTCTTTAAGACTCATGGTTTTCCTTTAGTTCATTTAATGACGCTTTTCCAGCTGTATGTGTTACGTACAGTAGCATCAGAGAGTAACTGTGAGTGGCGATTTGAGACATGTGTTGATGGGAAAACCTGTGGCGTACTTTTATTATCATTCTACCATTTATCTGGATGTAATGGAAAACACACGAAAAATTTCGACAAGGAAGCATGTTTTGGAGCCGGCATTCAAATCCGGGTCATAAAAGACAGAAAGGAGTAACAAATATAACAAAGTAAAGTCTGTTACGACATACCAAGTGAGGTGTCTGTCTCATGGCGAATACTGTACCTTCTTAAAATAATTCTAGAATACCGAGCCATGGCGGTTTAATCATTTCATCGGGATTGGAAGAAATGTTTAATGTGATCACATTCGTGAATAACCAGGCGACGTTAAATATATTAACGAACCAACCAACGACACAACCATGCGAGCCGCATGAGACTCGTAAGCCCAGTGTTTCAAACCACGTAACTTCGTGTCATGTTCAATTAATGCATGACAGAACTGAGTTTCTTCTTGTACGGCGCACCACTCAGGTGCAATCAAATTTAGTGACCGATCGTGTAATTAACTGGCATCAAACTAAACATAGCAGTAATAAATCAACTTAAAATTCGGACTACTTTAGTAGCATATCCCCATTAATAAAGGCAATATATGTACCGGAATGAACTTATTAACCCCAGTGGTCTATAACGTTCTGGTGTAGAACCTTTGAGCATCTTTCGGGGGTTCCCTTAGTCCTTCCAGGCATCCATATTTGGTCCGCAACCATGACTATATACTTACAGAATAATTTCGTCCTTCCTTCCGAAGACACAAGCAATGAAGGTGTAAGAATAGGAGACTTCAAACATGTGGACAGGATTTGTGTTATTACAACTGTGAAATAATATGATTGGCTGAATTTGTAGCTCGGAATGGGATGATGAAATACGGTACACTTCCATGAAACCGGCTTGGTTGGAAAATACGTTCTCTCAGATAATCAAAACTCCAGATAATCCGCAGAAATAAAAGAAAACACTTAATGTCACAAATAAGTAAGTTTATTTATAGACATACATACTACTTAAGTGTTTAAAAATTTACTAATAACAGAAACGGTTTTATATAAAATTTAGTACAGTATATACCAACCGTTTTTAAAAAAAGAATTCCAATGGATAGTGATAACGTTCTGCTGTAAACTTCACCTTTAGTAACAATTTATTTGTGTTATTAAGTTAAATAATGGCACTGTTGTATTTATTCCTTTCTTTTTAAAAGTTTAATTTTCGTTTAAACCAGACAGACTCCGGTGAATGCACCCACGGATAATCGGGAGTCTACTGAACATGAATAATTTTGACGGAAAAATTTACAGCAAAAGGGTCGAATGTAAAAGTCGAGATTGATAAAGACGATGTTCTGAGATGGAATTTAAGAAAATAGACTGTGAATGTGAACTGGAACAAAGTGACTGCGCATGACGTTCAGTGGCGGGTTTTAGTTTCTCGAGGTTCTAAAGCTTAGTAAGCCAGTTAATTGCAATCACTTATTATCACACCATAAAGTGCCTCTTATAGCTTAAACATGCAAAATTTCAGGGTTGGTATAAGACCATATGACTGGTATACAGAGCCCTCAGTTTAGACAGACTTTGGCAAGATCTTGGTCACAAGAAAACGGCTGTACACGGCAAATGATATCCTAATATATTCAAAATACACTTGACTTCCACTGCTATTTATTTTACTTCTTAGAGACACGAAGCTGCCGATGAAAAACCATGGCAGTTTGAAAAGATTAATATGGTCTCCTGGGTTGTGACTACTCGTGGTCTTGCAGAGGGTTACCAACGTTTCGGAGGCACGCACGTCTCCATCCTCAGGTCCACATTCCTCCGAAACGTTGCTCTGAGTCCCACTTACCTTGAAGACGAAAGCAAAACGTTGATAGCCACATACAAGACGACTCGGCATCACAACCCAGAAGACCACACTGTAAACAACTCTCCTTTAACTTAACAGCACAATATTTAATGCTATTTGTACAGCCACGTCAAGCCGTGCAAGGGGATGTGGGATGACCATGTGTCCTTTTCCAGCCCTGAAGGGCCCAGGGGCCCAGTGCGCAGATACTATATTTTCTGCCTGTATAGAGAACTGACTCGACCTTGAAACAAAGAGGTTGATTCACATTTAACGACGACAACACACGACGCCATTTTTCAACTTATTTCTGAGCTGCTTCTTCGAGCTTTGTGTTATCGCCAATGATGACGTAAAAAAATCACAGAAAATAAAATGGACGCGGGTCAATTTGTTGCAAAAAAGAAAACAAGATGGCTGCTTCACCTTACATGAAGGACCTGTGTAAGATTCTGTCAGGATTCATCAGTGCTTTAGGACACCATAATATGTTTTTAATTATCTTTGACAGAAGATCTGACGAAAAGAAATATTACAACATGCGAGTGAAACCCTCTCACCCAGAGAAAAATGAGGTTTATTTTTTTTAAATGGTAAACATGTAGTCAATAAAGCACCTACAAATAGTGGCTCTTAGTGTTCCAATTATAAGACGATTTCTAATGTGTGATTCGCTGTAGCAAATTCTCGCTATACATTCATGAAGGGCAGTGACAACAAATTATTTTCAAATGGGAAAAGAGCTTGAAAGGAAGGGATTCAACCTTCCTCAACAAAAACTACTACCAGGAACTACTGAAAGCTTACCACACGTAATAGTTGGAGATGAAGAATTTCCATTAAAGCAACATATTTTAAGGCCAAACCCCAAATTGGAAACACTGAGAAAGCAAGGAAACCGAGTATTTATATCGTGCAAGATTAGTTTCATAAAACCTCTTCGTCATAACTGACATTTAAGATAGAACCCAGAAAAAGCTGATTCCGTGACCTTAAGAAATTGCATACGAATTGCAATTTTAACTATTTCTTCTTCTTCTTTCAGCTTCATATCGCTGTACCTCGATTAATTTATATCACAGAGCAATGCGTTTGCACCCAAAAGCTCAATCAGCTGCTCGGTATTCGAAGAATTACAAAATAAGCGAGATCAACTTTCTTCCAACAAGTAACAAACTCCAAATGTCTGTGCTGTGTCGGGGCGCCTGTTCCTTCCGCCACGACGGACGACGGACAACGGACAAACACAGCACAACACATCCAGTCAGTCTTAGTTTCTTTAAAAACTTTGTCTGTTGTCGGTGTCGTCTTTGTCACTGAATGCGAACAGGCTCGTTTCATTCAAAGGTAAGAACATTTTTCTATCGTGTCGTCGGCAGGTCCAGCCTGTGGCCTGTCGCTCTAAGTGAACCAACCTTAAGCTTAATGCGCAAGCGCAGACCAGTTTTAACGCGCGATCCAATACAAAAACATCGGCCGACTCTCACGGACCAGCTAATTCTCTATCAACAGGACTACATCATTTTCCAGGTATTCTCAAAATAAATAATCTGGAACAGCAAGCCAAGAAAACTTCTTCCTCAAAGAGAAAGAAGTAACTTGCACCATTCTTAATAGATGGCAGCAACGTATCCACTGTGGCAACAACGCAAACCGAAGTAATTGCGAGCCAACCATAGCATCGGTTCCCATTGTTGCAAAAATGTGTTCCAACAATTACCATGGTTTCCAGTCTTTTGCGGCGGCATTTAACAACTCATAACAGTTTGAAGGCCGAGTAAATTCTCAGACAGACAGCGCATGGTGTTCGGCAGCTGACGTACCTCACTGCCATGAACTGAAAGATGAACTGTTTCTTGCTGAAGGGCTAAAGTAGATTGATAGAGGTCACATCACACTCTTGTCTGTACTAACCCAAAGTACGTTTTAAAGAAAGCCACAAATGCCTTCCTCTGGTTTCAAAGCTCAGACCGAACGATGCAAACACGAGACAGTAGTAATGCAGACAGTTACAGCTATGCTCTAGGCAGAAATGCGGTCTCGAGAGTCGGCAAATTACGAACTCAATGGTCCAGCGTTCCGCCACTAGGTTTCTGGTGCGCACGATATAGTTAGAATATGCAATATCTTACATTTCGTAATTAGAATTCGGAACAAACGCGCACACACGGGTTCATCATCGATAGCTTTATTCAGCATGTGTAAAGTTTTCTTTTCAAAAGCTTGAATTACTATTGGCAAGGGCGAGATACATTTTTATTGCTAAGTATAGGTTTAACCACCACTCACCCCCACCCCAAATTTCGTGAGGCAAAATTCTGTGGTGTCCCGCCATGTGTCTGATAAATTAAAGCGTGCCGTGAGTGAAAAAAGAGGTTGTGGAACACTGCCATGGACCAAAGTTCAGCTGGTCAAGAAATTCCCCGTCTTTTACGGAACCCCGAATAGCCTATAGTATTCACATGTGCCCGCCGCCATTGGATCAAAAGTGGACAAAGTTAAAATCTCATTCATATCCTCATCACACCTTAAATATTTAATATCATTCCTATGTCTCCCAAGCGACCATTTCTCTTTAGGTTTTCGGTCAAAGTTACATATTTCTCGTCTTCTTCACGCGTGTTATATGAACCAACTTAAAACATTCCATGATTTAAACATTCTCATAACGTCTGGTTAAAGGCAAAAATTATTAATCCCCTCAGAATGTAATCTCATCTTCTTACATCCCTACAACTCTTTTCTCAAACATCATTAACTCTTAAGAGCCCGGTAGTAAATGTATGTCCCGCTTGCTTCGACAGTCAGTAACACCTCATTTTGTATGCAGACTTTATTTATTTGTTATAATTCTCACGGTAAACAGCAATTATTTCATTAAACAACAGTAAACACTTGGTCTTTGTAATGGTAAGAAGTTCTGTTTTATTCACGGTACGGGCTGAATTATTAAATATCGTTCAGACGAGCTTCATTTTTAAAAGGTTACTGTCTGATGTTTCACTGGAGTGGAATGCCAACTTTCACACTCACACAAAACAATATGCAAGTTGTTATAATTTTTGTACATTTTAATATTTAGATCTTCAGATGAGAACTGACCTGAATGATTGCTAGAGCACCCCGAATTTAATTTTTTTTTAATTTTGTCACTAACATTCAAAAATATCTGAATAAAGAAACAATTTCGAAAGATCTATTAGGCGTTGATATATTATGAGACATGAGAATTTTGGTGACAAGTTGAGAACACATACTGAGTTTCTCCGCGAAATGTCCCCAAGTAATAGATCAAAAACAAACTGAACCTTGCTCCTGCGGTCTACATCGGCAGTGTTAAGAACATAATGTCACAAGGATAATATATTAAAATATTTCAACTTCAGATCATAATTTAAACTGATGCATCTACATTCAGGAATGGAATAAATTATTTGTATATTTAAAAACGCTGTATCGATTGCAAATGTTACACAGCATCGAGTACAATGTGATGGAAAAAGAAGTGGAGATATAGTGCAATCAACACTGACCATGATGGTTAGTAGATCGAAGTTAGATCATAGTGCATTCATTGACGTTTTGAAATTTACTCGGGAGTCTGCGTAAATATATGAAACCCTCAGTCAACAGCTACCAACCAACCAAGATTCGAACCGGGTACCTTGTGAACAAAACACTACAGCGGTAAAGCTATTCCAACTGCTCAGTTAATATTTCTTAAAAAAATAAAAATTCTTTTTTTCAAAATGTCTTTCAATAGTTAAAATCTTTGACTCCTTGGCACCACTGAATACGAATGATCATTACCCTGTTGCGCCATGCAATTTGGTAGAAATTTCCCGACGTTGGTCAGTTTCTACCAAACTACACACCGCAACATCCAAGAAGACCAGTTACCTTCATATTCGTTGCCGTGAGAAACTGAAATCACACCGTTCATCACCCTATTCACAGAAGCCCTTCATATAACCATAACACACCTTTAAAAATAGAGTTTATCTGAACTAAGCTAAGGTCTCCCAAGTAAAGACGTCTGTCTTCTTGGAAACTGTGCTGTATAGAATGCTGGACTCATTCATTACCCTGGTGGCAGAAGCAGTAAGCACCACTGAAACATTGGTCATTACGAACGGCGTAACATCTCAGAAGATTCTTTTCTGTGAGAACCTGAAATCTCACTGCCTCCCAGACTGGTTTCTTCCCCTGGGATTTATAATCATTCCTTGTTTACCCATCTGTGCTAACATCTTTTGAATACTTAGGAGGTGAGATATCTAATATGGAATTTGGAATAATGTAATGTAGAATATATTTTCCAAGAACAGTGTTAATGGAAATATCAAAGTCTGAAGTAGTTTACATTTATTGTAACGGTACACAGTATCCCATTCGACTTCGCTCACGCCGTATCGATCAAATATGGAGATAATTTACGTAAAAAATTGTCTCAATAACCGTGAAACCAAACCCGTAATTTCACCTATTTCTTGTGCTGGTGTTATAAACATGATCCCTTGTCCTAGCGGAAGGGTTTTGAAACTTTTACAGACCTAGGGTCACATTTACCCTTGCTCCAGGGTCGCAATGTTATAAATTAGAACAATATATTGAAACTTCGTGGAAATTTATTAAAAATGCTACTAACTAATTACTATAAACAGGTTCATAAATTATTCAATAAATTTATTTAAAATCAGATGTTTGTAAAATATCTGACACTGCTTTTACTTGAAGTTTTCTTAAGATGCAGCTGCTCGCGGCAATACATCCTGCCAAATACGCCACGAAGAAACAGAAAATGTGTGTTTACTGATATCAAGTAGGCTACTAACCATTTTTACATCATACAAAAGACGCAATATTACAACATACGTACGCGGGCCGTCCAAAACACAAAGGCGGGTCACGGGTTTGAAACCCTTCGTAAGAGAACAACGTAGGCTTACACTGAGCCGATTCGAAGAGTGAAGTATTTGGACCTAGGGAAGGGGGTAATGGAGAAATTTACATAATGGGGAACCTCATTTATATCAAGACGATGACCCTCTTCTGGATTGTTGTGCCGTGTAGTGTAGTAGAAGTTTACGCAGAAGAAAGAAATTAGAGCCGGCATAGGAACCGCCGTGAAAACATTAAATCTCACCGTTTATATTCTTCTCATAAAGCCAAGTAGCATGACAAGTTCGAGGCATGTGGCATCCCTGAGACGAGAACTGCGTGTACCATTTATTTAAAAAGAATTAAGGGAGTGTTTAGGCGTAAATTCTACAACAATACTAAAATACATCTGACATTTATTTCAGATTCAGCTGATTTAGGACACAGCCCATTCGCGTGTTTTTGTTTAAACAGCAATGAATCTTCAGATTTCGTACAAGGCGGTGAAGTTCTCAAACTTTTGAGCTGGTTTGAAGAAAGACACTGAACAGTAGGATTTATAATTAGCCAGCTACTAAGTTAGTTAGTTAGTTAGTTAGTTGATCAGTTAGTTGATCAGTTAGTTGTAATAGTGACAGAGCTAACCTTAACAAAGAAGCATGTAATTTCATTTTGTCCACAAAGCACATTCTCAAACACACTTGTAGCAGAAGAGAGACTTTCTTTTGTCCTCTCAGTCTTCATCTCCATGGCAACCAGTTTATCGAAAACCAGCCCTAAGCAACGTCGCGAACATCGTCACAACCCAAAGACAAGAAAAAGAAAAAAAGATCAGAGAGATAGAGACAAAGAGTTGGACATAGCATTGAATAAAACAGGACGGGCAGAAAAGGTGGAGAAACCGAAGAACAGACGAATAATTAAGATCACTACTGGTAATATATGCACTGACAGAGTTCCAAATTCAAGTATAATGAGAACGCCTCCTAGATTTGTAGATATTTTTGGGAGGAGAGACATACGGTGAGGTTTTGCTACAGTAGGAAGCTTTATGCTGCAGTGGCTAACCTAATAAATTAAATTACACACTAAAATACTGCGCTTTTAAAACGATATCGTTTGAATCTAAAGACGACATGACGCAGAATTCTAGTCGGGCTTCACACAGACAAGCCAACTCAAACCACAGTCTCTTGTATACAGCGCCGCTGGGGATTTAGCTACAGCTGACCAAACGGACCGAGCTCAATTAACAACGCAGCTAAACTATGCAGCAGCCTACTTAATGTAATTAAATTACTGAAATGAATTATGTAGAATAACTGAAATAAGTTAGTCGTACTGAATGAAAGAAAAACGCCATGAATGCTGGAACCATGCTCAGGGTTTTCTCCAATAACTCTCTGCCAAAAAAAGAACAAAACAACTGCAAGGAGAAGCTCAGATAGTCCGCCTTTTATGACATCCTAAATTCATTACTGTGTACATATGAACCCTACGAACAAATACAGCCCTCAATAAAACTAATCCAATACACATCCCCGACCCTATTTCGTACATATCCATTTTAATATTATCTTATTATTATACCTGGGTTTTAAGGACAACAGATCTGATAGTGTCATTTAAAGGGGCATCTGTTCATATTGGGGCTGGTTGAAGGGTCCAACAACTGGAGATGGCACAAGACAGAAGAAACAGCCTCACACATTCAAATTGAGGCTTCAGTTGAATTAAGATTTCGCAACCTGCGATCACAATTCATGAAAGCTAGAGAAGATTGCGCAAATTCTTGGGCTTAAATCCGGATGTAAGACTGCTAGAGGACTAAACACGGAAGGGGATGTCAGTCAAGGTGATGGAGTCGCTATTGGCTCACCGACGTTATTCATTCGACTTCCTGGAAACCAAAATAACCAAGAGCGAGGTACACCATCTTCTTTAAAAGTTAAAAAAAAAATTCTTTGCTGGTAAAGAAATTCCCTGCACGCGCGCGCACACACACAGTCTACGTCGCCTTGCAAAGTTGATAATTCTTTTCACAGGCTTGCAGATTCGGTCTCGGAATTAACTTTCAGAGATTCATGTTGGTACCTCTGCGTCTTTTCATCCACACTCAAACGAAGAATCCGACTGTTTATAAAATTTTCAGTAGGTCTACACATAAGTAAATGTGCAAATATTGGTTGCATATAAATCTCATGTCTTGTTATTAAACAGCCCCGAGTAACAAGTAGGCACGATAAAATAAAGATAAGGTGGGGGAAGACTTAACGAAGTCCATCCTCTACTTGCTGCTATCAGCGTCTTAGGTCTGTGAAAACCAGCTATTTAACGAACACCCATTAATTTCTTTAACTGGTTGAGCTTTAAGCAAAACGCCCACCCAAAACACTCTGCATGAGCTACTTAATTTCGATTAAAAACAGCAAGTAACCGAACGAAACGTGTGTTGTCCTCGCCATCTTCTGTAACTGATCAGGTAAAGCTGCCATCTACAATGCAACCAGAACCGAAATGTAAAACAGCTTATCTGAGATACACATTGACACATTGGAATTAAACCGAAATATCTCAAGCGCAGTTAACTTGCAGGATACCCATAAGAGACTACATGCCAATTGATAATTGCAGTAGATGTACTGGCACTTAGGACGTATCTTCAATCTTACTTTGGGTCGGGATGTAAGAGATTTGTGTTGTAGGTAAAATATTTTGTTTCTCTGTTCTTACACGCCGCAGAGTAACTTATTATTTCTCAAACAAGACTAAAGATTTTAAATTTAAGTCCGCTTTGTAGATGTCTGTCTTCTGGGTTGTAGCGCCGTGTAGTCTGGTAGAAGCTTACCAACGTTTCGGTGGTCCTTGCGATCTAATTGCCCTGATAAAGCACCTCTGAAACGTCGGTAAACTTCTATCAGACTACAACACTGAAGGAGCAATGTTTGAATCCCTGCCGTGAGATCCTCAAATCTGACGTACGTCCACTTTGTTCAACGAGGTAACATGAACGATAAAGTTATGAACTTACGCAATTTTAGTCGGAAAACCAGAAGGGAAGAAACCACTAAAAACATCTATGTGTATAGCAGGCTAATAGAGAAATTAATTTTACAGAAACAGTGTGTAAGGATGTACACTGGATTTTACATGCCCAGGAAAGTGTTGTGTGGTGAGGTCTTGAAAACAGGGATATAACCTTTCCGAATCACCCTTTGACCTGTCGAATTACTGTGCTCCTTGGAGCCAATTATTCAACAATTCTGCACTATTCAAATTTTAGGTTTCTCGTTCCCCGTTACGAATGTATTTTGTTCCAAGGCATCTCCACTTAATAATAATAAGAATGTACAGAGAATTTTAGTATTACTTTTTTATTTATTTTACAAGTCGATTAAATATTTTGAGGGTCGTGGCGCCGTGCGGTCTTGCAGGTGGTAACTCACGTCTCGAACGAACGCGTCGTCTCCGTCTTCAGGATGGAATGACGTCACTACAAGACGACACGGCGTCACAACCCGGAAGACCACAATCGCCATCTTCGTTTCACTGTATACTTAAATAAGGTTACACAATTTCGAAAAAGATGAGAAGATGAATGCTAAACAGATACAGATTTGGAAGGATGTAATTATGATGTAATACAGAGCGTGCTGCCAGAATTTTTATGAAGAGATGGATAGAAGCCAAGATAATGTAAAAGGAAGGCTTCGAACCGCCAACCTCTCGAATACATATCTAGATAACTTCCGATATGCGAGTCTACTAGGTATTTCTCTTACATAAACCCTGATGACATTTATTACGCCTATACATCTACAACAGAACACATTCAAAAGAAATAGACACATTAGGCCTATTAAAACATACATTCAGTTGCGCTAACAATAGAATTATTTGTGAATCGCCAAATAAATGTCGCACATACATACAAATACAGAATACAGAGAGTTGTTCACGATATAAAGGCGTATGGGGAAGTGGAAATATAGCTCCACGCATTCATAATCCCGGCACTAGACGGGAACAATTCGAAATGCTTCATAGTAATGCCCGCTTTACTCCCGATACACAGTAATCAGAAAAATAACAGAATGTCCGTGTATGTGTATTTTTTCTGGCCCACCCCTGAAATATTTCAAATACCCCCAAGGAGTCTGGAACCACTACTCTTAACTGAACAGCCTTCAAAATATCATCGATTTCAGAGAACTCAACAACCTATTAGTTAAGATTCAGAGAATTCGACACTCTCTTGCACAAAGTCAGGGCTTGTGCCTTTAGCATTGTTCGGAACATCACATTAAAAGCGTTAATTAGAATGTGGTTACGCAAGCAAGCCGATTGTCGTAGTTGCCATCGGACGCGAACAAACATTCCTAGAACCGGCCACCAGCCCTTGAGGCTCGCCAGGCCAACAATACAACCTGGCTACCTACCAGCCTCTTAATTCCAATTAAAGCTAACTTATTCCATAATTAACTTTTCGAATTGAACTTGCTGAGTTTAAAAGGCCTTGATGGGGGATCCACATTTGATTCAAGCCTGCGTTATTGCGTATTGCATGCCTTTGTAAAGAAGACCCAAATCTCTACGGGAGGGATAATGCCGGTGGATTTGTGCGGGCAAAGTGTCTGCAAGTGAAGGCAGACAGACACTCCACAGTTCGCCGTTTATAATTACTGAGCGACCAACTGGCAACCAAAATTAAAATCCGTTATAGAACTCCATGGAACAGAGTTCTTATTGAGAAGCTGGTGGTTATTTAGGTCGTCAAGAAATTATCCGCTGAAAAAGAAAATTCGCTACACAACGCGAAACTGAGTCAATGAATCCAAACTACACCCTCACACCTTATTTATTCATAATGCATTTTTCAATATTATGGTTCTTATCTTTGTTTACTGTTTTCTTCGGTTCGCATTTCCCGACAAGAGTTTTGTATTTATTTCTCATTTTCCCCATTCGTGATACTTGTCTCGCTTGTCTCATCCTCCTTGATTTGATCACTCTATTAGGTCAAATATTTGGTGAATACAAATTACGCTCATCATTATATAATTTCTTCATTATTCTGGTACTTTCTTATCTATCATTTATAAGGTATGTGTTGAATGGATCATAAATAAATTCAACTAATGTATATAAGGTATGTCGAATATTTTTAGAAATCTTACACGGATTCGTAAAAAAATTGACTTAACCATTTGAAGTCGAATTCTGTCTAAAAAATATATAAGAATTCAGTCGGTACCTCAAAGAAAACACAAGTCTTCTCAGTTGTAAATATCAATTGGTTACTGCTGTATAGATACATAATCCCTGTTTAGAGTGAAAATTATACGAAACCCATAAATACAAAATGAAGATATACTGACTGTTGAAGCAGACGTAACATATAATTACTATTGGATTTTAAATATTCGTCAAAAATAATTTTCAGTAGTAGATTATGAGTACTTTATTTAGAGAGAAAGTGTGTATTTTATTCGGCTAAATGCGGTATTTATTCGGAAAGAGTTTCTGCTTTGTAGTGAAATTATGAAACAAAGATTATGAGGAAAACCAGAACTAGTACCCATAAAGTTTTATTTACAGAAGACGCGATAATCTTCACACAGAAATAACTACCGACTGAGGCATACCTGAACTGTCTTACAGCTATCACTACGAAGAAATTAAGAAACTTAATTAAAAGACACACACTTAATTAATGACGGACATAGCAGGACTGAAGATTGTATGACCTCAGGGACACAGACTTCAAGTGAGTTGACCTCGAAGATTGACTTCTTAAAATAAAGTGCTTTAATTCCTATGTCAATGTCCTCCGAAAGAAAGAAACTTGGATAACGCCTAGGACACCGGCTGCAGGATCGATCATTCGTTATTCCGACGAAAAGTAGTTGAAGATCTGCAAGCGAGACAAAGTTCTACAAGCAATCGAAATTAAACACACGAAGAGCGTGACTGGACCGGGTGTCGAATCTGGAGGATTTATCATTATCTCTAATACGAACAACGACAGCAAACCTTCCATAACTAAGGTTAATACAACGCCGCTTTACGACTCGTAAACTATTTTCGTACATTAACCCACGGAGACTGACATGTATCATACTGTTTTTCTGTCATCTGTCTATAGAAGACACTGTTCTGATTTTCAATCGTCATTTTATTTGTATATCTACTTCGTTATCAATTTTGAATTCGTACAAGTTTCAATTGTTCGTGGCGCTGAAACATCTGGGAGGCTACAGATTTTAAAACTGGCAGCAACATGACGTAGAAACAGCGATGGTACGATGGTTAAAAGAACATGACCAGACTTATACGGACAGAAGACAGATAATCTCAGTCCCACGGTGTGTTTCAGTATCCATGGGCTGAATGCACAAAAATAAAAATGATTTACGAGCTTTACATAGTCATACAGAGAGCTGAGTGCCCTGTGAACATACATTTTGACTGATCCTCGTATAATTCCCCAATGATGTCATATATATAATAAACTAACAAATTACACTATTGACTAAAAACATATGAGTTCGTAGTAATTTAGCTAAAAATAAAATTATATTAAGTAAACTAAATATGCAACTTAGTCACCATATAATCCTACCACTAATCCTATTCTGAATCTGAAAATTAACTTAAATAAGATGCAATGCGAAAGAGAAAATAGCCTACGAAGTGGTTCGTAATTCGTATTCAAAAAAGATTTGAAACTCATTCAATAGTTGCATATTCTTGGAGTTAGTAATTCTGTATCCCAAAAACGCTTAAGAAAGAAAGACGTTGAAAACTTGGCAGAACAAGATAGAGAAGGAATCTCTAGTGTACAGACCAAAAACAAAACATAAAAAATATACGAAAGGGGCAAAAGAAGATAAAGGTTCCAGCTAATACATGTTAACAACTGCAGACAGTATGGAAACAATAAGAAAGTAATTTGGCCTTAAGAGGTGCAAACGTGGTGTAACGAAGACAGAACATTCTAATGAATTAAACAGATACATAAAAGAAGTGGACTGTTTATACAGAGAGATTTAGTTTGCAAGCCCGGAGGTACATGGTCCATTCCACACTGCACAGATTCAAAACCGTCCCATTGTACCTGAAGCCATGCCCTCACCTCCCGCCAACAACACCACAATTTATTACTTTGTTGAAAACTTGGCTCTGGTCTGCAATTCTTCCCTCCGACCCAAACCTGGATGGACGCGCTCCTATACTGTATAGACACTTAACGCGTACCCACTGTGCATTATCACTGTTTAGTGTCGAAATAATTGTTTTCCTTCAGCAAGGTCCGGCAAAACAGAAGGGCATTTTCCAGGGACTGATAGATTACTTTACGTTATCTACATTGTACAGTTAACACCGATTAATTACTATAAGAACATCTGAGAATAATAATTTATGTATGATGAGGTTTTCACAGCGATGAGTGTGAAGGTTTCTGTCTTCTGGGTTGTTGGGCTGTGTAGTCTGGTCGATGTTAACCAACGTTTCAGAGGTCATACTGCCTCCGT
>NW_019059682.1:187075-226369 GCF_000696155.1 Zootermopsis nevadensis
AATTATTTACAATGTACGAATTAATGCATTTATGTGATATCAAAATCAAACAGGCGTAAAATAGAAGAGATTGAACATTCGCAATTATGCATCATGCAAGTGGCTGCACCTCCCAATTTGTGACGAATACAACCATCGACCCTAGAAATCTTTGTTTTCTAATTGGCCGGCCGCACCATGAAATGGTTCAAAAAGGGACAGTCACAAGAAATTAACACTCAACGAATTATCCAGACTCTATAAGAAAACGTGTTTGGCCATTTTTTCTATAGAATATAAATTCAATACATTATATGGACGTTCAATCACAGTTTTAGTGCTAACTAGAATTTGTGAAAGTTACTAATTAATCAGTGTCGTCGGTCTGCGGTTCATCTGCCAATAAACACAATTTTATATCTACAAACGACACACGTCGTTCCGAAACACTGAACCCGATCTAGAAAACAATAAATATTTCCTGCCTTGCTTAAAAGTACCATTTTGGTTTCACAGCAATGGAGAAGAGTTGCTGTGGAAACATAAATAACAAAACGCATTCACTCCATCTTAAAATAATCGAAGTTCAGAGTTCGCTGCCAAATTTTGTGCGCATTTCCTATCTCCCCCTTCCCCTCGCAGCTCCGAGCTACATCCACAATCAAATGTTAGACTTCGTTAACCTATCTTTTCCCAGCTGACCGGCAAACTTACATATCAAGAAGTTCATCATTTTGAAATACAAGAAGTTGCAACTCACTTGACATCTACAAAGTCCAAATACTTTCCTAAGAACTCTGCTTCAGCTACGTCCAATTTACGTTCCAAGATGCAAAAACCCACATTTCATAACCATACAAAGATGACAAAATGATTTCTTAATACTGCACTTTCTTCTTTACTGTTTCGAAAGTAACCATTTTGTAACAAATTTCTAACCCTCAAGCAAAGCTTAGGTTAAGATTACATGCTTCTGTAAATTCACTCCCCTACATGTCCGCTTCACGTGTAGTTTAATTAAGTACGGGGAACAGGAAGAAATTTATATTTTATTTGATACGCTTTCGGCGAAAGAGGTTACATCAACCCTTCTTTCCGGAAACGATATAGGCAGATGAGGCGACTAACTCAATCCATGGTCTTCCTTGTGCTTTTAGGCTTGTTGCCTTCACCATCGCTCTGATGATAGAAGCAGCAAGCACCTCTGAAGCGTCGGTGAACTTACACCAAGCTACATGATCCTACAACCGAGAAGACATCCGTCTTCAATGCTTCATTTTATAATCGCTGGTAACAATTTAGTACAGGGTACAGTATTTCTTATAATTGATATCATCAGAGGAAATCTTAATTTTCTCAGCACTTTAGTTGCATAGTCCGGTGCAGAAGGTGGGGAGGGGGGGATCAGGAACCTGAGGACTGGGTAAGGACTTGGAGAGAGCCGAAGAAGAAGAAGAAGACGAGGACGACGAATCAGATGATATCAGAAATCCGCAACCTCTACAAGCGAATGAAGAAGAAATACATTACCAGAATCCTTCCCTGCTGCTGCGGAGTGGATAATGAAATGCTTATCCATCTGTACAAGTTTCAAAAGTTCTGTTGGCAATGTTGTTATTTTAACTTTGCTTCATTTTGCTTAAACTTGACTAGACATAACTTATACAATTGTCGCTATACGCCCTGACATTTTGGCAATATTTCTTTAAGTGTTCTTTGCGTGAAATGAAAGCGTAATGCAGAGGTACATCCCTACTGTCGGCCTGCTAAATCTCCGAAACTACTGAACTGACTTCGATTAAAACAAGGAATTTTTTAACATCAGATCTAGTTCTTAGTTATATCAGTGGTTGTCAACCGATGTGCCGCGAGGCTTTGAACAGAATAATGGTTATAGAAAAAATCAGTTGAAGCATAACAATAAACGTTGTTTCAAACTTGGAATCAATAATTAGAATCAATGGTAGTAGCAGTTACTGTTGATGGACATATTACAACAACGGTCAGGAAGACACTTAGCCCCACTCCTTGCCAAAAAGGAATTCATACAGATTCTGATTTTTGACATAAATTTCCGAAGGCTCATTAGCGTGTTCACAAAAGCCCATCACTGGATCTTATCCCCAGCCAGCCGAAACCTGTCCACATAGTCATATTCTTTATCTATGACAATCATTTTAATATTATCCTCCAATGTATGTCTCTGTTTACCAAGTCGTTTCCTCCATTCAGGTATTCTACATGAATTTACATCTCATCAATGCGCGCTACACGTCCTGTCCACGTCAAAGTCCTTAAATCTGCGTACTATAATTACATTCGGAGAACAATACGAAGTATGAATTATGCGATTTGTTGTATTCTGCAGTTTCTATCCTGGGTTGATATTCTCCCCAGTAGCACATTCGACCAATAACCTCAATATATGTCCTTTCCTTTGGAAAATATATTCAGGTTCACACGCACTGAAGGGTAGAGCACGTTAAGGGCTACAACTCTGAAACATTTATCGGTTTACTAAATATTTAACGAAATGTAAGTAAACATATTTGTATTGTGACGTGTTGTGCATCACACCTATCGCAAACCCAGTCAAACTAATTTTCTTTAGTATAACTTACACGTTATCTGCAATACACGCACATCCAAGCCAATAAGGTACACAAAATAACAATCAAAGCACTTCTTTATCAACTTGCCTTTCAATCCAGTAGGTGGTCAAATACAGTGACTACAAATCCCCTATGCCCCTCTAACAAACGAGCATATTTCTATGGTATTACGGGTATAACATGGCACCACTGTTGAAGAAAGGTAGTGGTCAAGGTCATATAGTCACGTGATACACGTAACGAGTACAACCTAGGGGATGTGCGCGCACAGGGACTTTTTAATAACTTCCCACTTCAAGAAACATGTTCTTCCGAGTACACAGGGGCATTTGAATCACTCTGTAGAAGTTTATGCACCTAACACTGTGAATTACAAAAAGGGATAAGAAATGTGTATCATGCAGAATTACTCGACGAATTTAATCATCGCGTCATTCATTCGTTTAATAACCTTTCTTCCACTTGGTGCGGATAGTTGTGCACGAAAAGTGGGCCACAGTAAATTCTGAAACATCCACGAATCCTATCATGTGGGTCTCCTGCCGCAGCCTGACCCCCAGCTACATAGATCAAACACCCACACACACACTGGGACACTGCATAAAGCGACAGCAAACGGCAAAGCGAGGCATTACAGAACAAAGGCTATGAAGACGAGGCAGAAAGACGCTGTGACTGGAAAGATAATGATAATGACAATGATCTTTGAGATAAATATAATTATGACAGGGATGATCTGAATGTGTTTGTAGTACAGGACACGCCCCCTTTCGAGACAATTAACCCCCCCCCCCAAAAAAAAAAAAATTACCTCAAGCCTCGTGAAAAATTCTATTGAGAAGTAGACTATATGAACTATTTTTGTAATCGTGTTTAAAATATTAACGCCCCGAAAATATAAGACCCACCCTCCGCCTACAAAAACAGAAAAAGAAGAAAGAACAAAGAAAAGATGCACCGAAGTGTTTGTCAGGTGGTCCGCGGACTGGTATGCTCTAACTAAATTCATACCAGCAAATTCAAATCAGTGCCTTAGTTAGTGTCTGTATAAAATTATTTGAGTTCCTCTCTCCCCGTTTGCAGTATTTAATGACGTGACCTTAGGTGTGTTGAGAAAGCCAACAGGAAGTTTTGGGATCCCTCAACATTGGCGAGGGAGCCTCGTCAAAACCGTAGATCACCGGAAGACGGTCAGGCTGCGTCTAACTATTCATATTACAGGATATGACCCTACTCATTGAGTTTAGCCTAAAGGTGTACCTAGTTCAATTGCTGGCTCAGTCCCAAAAAGAGTATTTCCCGACATGTCAATCTATGCGAAATGGTCTGTTTTAATCTTAAGAGGATGTAAAGTGTCTTCTGAGTTGTTGCGCTGTGTAGTCTGGTAGATTTCCACCAACGTTTCAGAGGCCAAGCTGCCACCGTTATCAGGGCAATGAATTCATCGCCCTGATGACGGAGGCAGTATGACCTCTGAAACGTTGGTAAACATCGACCAGACTACACAGCGCAACAACTCAGAAGACAGAAATATTCATACTCACCGCTGTGAAAACCTCAAATCTTATAAAAAATGTAAGAGTTTGCAAAATAATATATTTATAGAATTAGAAGGAAAGAATACATTTTAAACAAGATAGTATAACTTAAAAGACAAAGCTTTTACAAGAAACAGGTGGTGAGACACTTGACTGTGCCTCAGACTCAGACAAAACAAGTCGCAAGAAACAATAGACGATTCACGTAGGACCCATATAAAACCAGCAGAGAGAGACACATGGAATCACGCCCGCATAATATAAAAATACAATGCAGCACAGAGCTGCCAGCCTTTCTATTCTTTTTATAAAAACAAAACAATGACAAGAGAAATTTACATTTCTGTTTTACCTATGTCGAAGGCTTCAATGCACAGAAGTTGGGAAGGGGGCGAACTATCTCATCCCTAATAGTTTATAAATATAAATTTTGCACTTCGTGTTGTTAACTAATTCGTCTGATAGTCCCCATACAGTTTGTCTGCGGACAAGGGGTTGTGGGGTGGGGTGGGGTTGGAGGTTACTGTAATCTCACATCAGAACGTGAGACAAGAAATACTAAAAGTGAAATTTTACACATTGTAAATATCTGCATTTTCATTACCACTTTTTTCTAAAATACCCGTATGATGAGCAGGCATGCTTGATGATCCAATTTCCTTAATAGATGCCGGGCACATTAACCTGCAATTAAAGGTCAGAGACCGGGTAGGACACGATAACTCCCACTGTCATTACCTCTCCGCAGGTCACGATGTTTTACCACTACATGTTAAAAAAACAGCCAACAGAATAGGCATAAACAATTGATATAATTCTCAACATCAGATTAAATTTAAATTAATCCAAAAGTGATACTTGGAGATCGGCTGAGTACTATCTTGTTACTGTCAACATCTCTGCATAAGCCACGACATGTTTCGGCTGTCATCACAAAATACCAACAGCCTAGGCAGTAACACTTCGTAATTCAACAAACACTACACCAGAACAATTATTTGATACTGCCACTCGTTACGATGTACGACACATAATAGTGAGATCTAATATTTTACAACATTTTAGGAATAACTTATACACTATACAAGAAAAGAGAGAGACAAATAAAATAATTAATATTCAAAATGGCTACCTACTTCGACAATGAGCAGTATGTGACAAATATACAAAAAAAATACAAAATATCGATGAAAGAACAATTTAACAAACCAATATTCAATGGAAGAATGGGTAAAACAAAATATCACTGATATTACCACACTTTTTGAAGAGTTCTGGTATATGTAGAAACCCAGTGTGGCGTGCAGGTTAGGAACACGGCTAAACATGAGCTACGTCTGTCAGTACCAACTATCATACCGGATACGAGATGTAATTTCTGTTGCATTAAACGCTAATAATAAATTCAAAGAACCGTTAAAGCGAGGTTGTTTATTCAATGGACTGCACGTCTGAACCTGAGTTTTATCTGAAGGCAGCTTAGAGGCTACTGAGGTCTGGATAACCTCATAAAGTGACCTCTTGTATTTCCCTTGCCCGAGCAACCTGTGTTCCATATCAGTTACACTTTATTTATACGAAAGAAAAGAAAAGAATGTAATAGAGATGTTATCCAAGAACATCCTAAAAGAACGGGGGAGGATTTCATTATTTCGTTTTTGTTTCCACCTATTTTTTCAGTACGAGAAAAGCTCACGATTTCAATAAATCCTACACGCTGGCAAACTGATAGTGCCCCGTTACTCGACCCGAGGTGGCGAACAATGCGATCCACTGCACCCGCTTATTTAGTCGTGAAATCGAACTGAAGAATATATTCAACTGTTATTCTGGAAAAGGAAAATCGATGCAATAATCTATCATCAATCACACAACAAAAGCGAAACAATAAATTGTGAGAACAATTCCGATGACGAAGAAGAAGAAGACCAAGAGTTACAAAGAAACACGAACTTTCATCAACAGCGCAGAACAATTCATGCAAGTCGACTCTTGGTGCGCTTGTTCTTCTGTATTCGTATTTACTCAGAATAATTTAACGATTTCATTAAGAAGTCCACTTCGAAAACTAATTGGTCTTTTTACGTTTTTGTTTATTTTAGTAATGGGTTTAATAAAGATAGCGTAAGTTACCAATTTCGGATAATAAGCCAATATAAGAAACTTTGCGATTTAAACGTATAATTTACTACTGCTGTAACAGTGAAATTCAGAATATTCACTGGGCAACCTTGGAGGTCAGCTGAGAAGAAACTGGAGGATAACATTAAGACACATCTTCGAGGGATAGGTTGTTAGGATAGAAGGTGGATGGTACACATACTCTCTCCAGTACTAATTAACTCTTCCCTTGGTTTACGCCGTCACAGTAGCCGCGTGGTCTGAGGCGTGGGCCTTGCGCCGCTTGGTCACTGGGACCGTGGGTTCGAATCCCACTCAAGCCATGGATGTTTGTTCACGTCTTTCTGTGTTGTGCTGTCCTGCGTACAAATAGAGGCCTTGCGACGGGCCAATCACTCGTCCAAGGAGTCCTAACAACTGTCTAATAGATCAAAGCCAAAGAAAGTTGGGACCCGCGGTTGCTCAGGACACTGAAGAACGGGTTGTCTAAGTATCCTAAATAAGCATTCCCTGGTTTACTTCAAATTTTAACCCAAACCTTAGCCGATCCGGCAAAGATCAATGATCGGTTTATCGACACATACAAATGAAATGTTATCGATTTCATACAGAATGACTTTCGTCAGTAGTTTTTAAAATTCCCGCAGTTCAAATAGCTTTCAGAAAACATTACTGTACACCTGGTGTGAAAACAGGTTAAGGTCGGATGATCGACCGGTTCCAGCCTTGACGAATCGTAATTTCATGCCGGAGCAAGAGATAGACAGTAAAGTACTCACCGGAATCGATGTTTGTGGCATTGACAGATCCAACAATGGCATTCTTCCCAACATCTTCTTTCACTGCAAATGTATACCGCGACCTCTCAAACATGGGAGGTCTCTGAGCCGAGTCAGTAACGCTTAGGAAGACCTCCGCGTCCTGGAAGGACCTCAGACCTCCTCCATCAGTGGCAGATATGTTGAGTCGGTGGTAAGGAGACGTTCTGGTAGACAGGAGACTTGGTCTCGTAACAAATATTTCCCCACTGTTTCGATCTATTCGAAACAGTCCGGCGTTATTTCCGGCAACAATTCTGTACGTGATGGATCCGTAGCGACCGGAATCCAAGTCCGTAGCTACGACGGCGACCACAGGTGAGGACGACGATGTCGAGGAGCCACCCCCCTCTCGTAAGGAGACGTTATACTCGCGAGGGTAGAAAACGGGTTGGTTGTCGTTCACGTCCGTCAACTGGATCTTCACCATCGCCGTCGTACTAAGGCCTCCTGCAAACGGAAAACAGGTAAATCACTCATTAACTCAACAAGAAATTCTTAAAAGAGATTTTGGCACCCATTTATCTTCAAGTACTTGACCTAAGTACAAAATGACAGACAGAATTAAACGGACAATTTCTGAAACCACAAAACGAGAAATTCTGAGGCATGTCACCTGCTAGGATTATAATCACGGCAGCAAAATCTGTGAGGCTTCAAGAGACTAAGCAGCCCAGATCAAGCGACTTTTAATTCGGAAACATTTTGAAAAAACGGCTACTCTCAAGAACAAGAAATGGGCTGAAGATTGATATCAAAATTGATCAAATGAAAACGGTTTCTGTAAATGAAAGTTGGATAGAACTTGCTCAAGATCTTGCCTAACGGAGAGCTTCGGAATTAGCAAAGTTCAAACCTGTGGCTCACCTATAACAGATACAGTCACTTTGCGGAGACCATAAACAAACTAAATTAATAATTGTAGAGGCATTACTAACTTCTTGAATAACAATCGATCTTCAGAAGCTACAACCGTGTATACAAGATCCTGCTAACTATCTCTATGCTGAGACATATTCATCCAATACATACCCATCCACAAACGCAATTTTCCTAGGATCAGTTTTAATATTATCTTATCCTGTACCTCTTCCGCGTGGCATGTTCCTTGAAGGCTCTCCAACCAAACTTTGTACGCATTTCTCATCCCCCATGCCCCGCCCACCTCAAAACCTTTGTTTAATCACCCTCATGATGTATGGTGAAGAGTAATAATTATGGAGCTCTTCACTGTACCATTTTCTCTAGTCACTTCATACCTCTTAGCTTCAAATGTTCCCTTAAGCACCCTCCTCTTGAACATCCTCAACCTGTGTTCTGCCCTTGACGAGAGAGACCAGGTTTCAAACCCATACAAAACAGGCACAATTAATTTTTTACGTTTCAATCTTCACGCTTTAAGGTAATTGATAATAGGAAGAGAAAATGTTCTCACCTGCTTGGTTTCAAGCATTCCCCGAATCAAGACTACTCTTAATTTCCTAGTGAATACAATTCTTGTTTGTTAATATCGTTCCTGTAGAACTTAATTACAAAGTTCAGCGCTCGTCAATTAATGTACAAATGTATTATATGTGAAAGTTGCCACACGTACTATTAAAACTTCTGTCTGTTTCTATGTCCCTAACATGACGTACGAAAGTATTTTATAGGCCTACATATCTTGCACAAACTTTTAATACCTCAATACAAAATTTCAGATTTCGAGACATCATTCATTATTACGCCAGTAACAAGCTGCAGGATGGGCGACCGGTGTTTGATTCCAGGCAGAAACAGGTACAATTCTGTATGCCACCATTTCCAGTCCTGAGCTTAAGTTCAACACTCCTTCCATTTATGACCAAAAATTACCGTTTTGCTTTGATCACTCTCACTGGACTCGGATGTCTGAATGCAGTTCTTTATCCTGTGTACCGGTTATCATGGTTTTCCTCATCCCCTCCAGGCAAATATGAGACAAACCCGTGATCACTTTTTCCAAGTCATCATTTAAAACCGCCCCAACCAACACTCAAGGGCTATATAACATATGCAGTCGTAAAGACGTCGTTGAACAACACAGGAATGGCGTTTAACTTAGTAAAATCGCGCTACTCAGTTGCAGAGGAACCCTTGCCTCCTATGCGTCTCCATTCACACGTCTCTTCATTTATCAGACACCAGCGATATAGAAGGTAAAGCACTGAATCCCTTTAGTGGCAAAGTGACATTAAGTTGCAACCATTTGTCAGCGCGGGACACGAATCGTAATCCCCGTCTCTGATTCATCACTCATAAGTCGCAAATCCTTTATTCCTCTCTTCCTTTACCTTTTACGTAAAACGATTAAAGGCACTCCCGCCTCAAAGCCAGCGGTGCGACGTATCCCAATTTTGTTTGTGAGAATCTGTCCCGAGGTTACAAGCGTATCATTGCCCCCTATTGTTAAGCAACCCTCTGTGGTCATGTCTGCAACCACGTGTCCTCTCAAGAACATCTCCGTCTTGTAGCTGCAGCATCCAAGTCCCACATCTTCTAGTGCTAAAGGATACCATTATGCAGGAGTTATGCGTATGTCTTAGGCACTGAGAAACAAAAAAGGTGTAGCCTAAAGACAGTTGCCTCTCTCCGTACGTAGCACGAAAATGGCGCTGCGTTGAACTTCAACTCATTCTGAATATCACTAGATGGCAGACTCTGCGAGCCTTCGAGTCATTCTAGAAGCGGTGGCCGAAAGAAAGACACCTGTAGCCGGTAACCATAAAAAATAAAGATCGATGTGATTTGTACTAAATCAGTTCAATTGCGCCGAAACCTACACAAACTATTCATCTGTTTCACTGATATGCATATAAATAGTATCCGGTGTGTGGTTACTTTCTTATACAGATTTTATTTATTTAGTGTTCTGTCTGACGACAGGTCCACATGAACAGGATCTTTCCATCCTTTTCTCGGACTGGGACCTGTTCGTATACGTTCTTGGCAGATGATCCAGAAGTGGTTTGCCATTGCCTTCTTCTGTGTGTGAATGGAGTAATTGTTGGGATGCCACGGAGAAACCGGGGAAGCCCCCGGAGGAAAACTCCGTGTTGCCTAGACCACGGCCTTGCCCAACACAAGTTATAAATTCGGGCACCGCCGGGAATCGAACCCGAGACCCCAGGATTACAAGGCCGGCGTTCTAACCGTTAGACCACCGTGGTACCTTATAGAGTATCAAATCAAACTAAAATGTTTCGTAAATTTTCCACTAGTCCAATCCGTGCTACATGTCACGCAAAACGAACCAGCTACGCAGAGACCAAGCGCCAAATTTAACATACATCGAACTAACTAATTAGCCCTATGAACTTCCTGCGCAGTCGATAGACATTCATCTCCTCAAATAAATGCTCCCTTTTCGTACCGCAATATTTCACGTGTTCACAAATACGGCCTCTGGATTCTTATTTTAACACAGTTCTCTCGATTTTCATTGTTACAACCCAGTTTCGGAAATCATTTCAATATCACATCCATGAGTAGATCACCAACGCTGTTTGTTCCCTGCGAAGTTGTCATGGAAACATGATAGACTACCAGCTGGACAAGAAGTGGACCTTTCAAAAGGACAAATGAATGTGGTCCATGTCCTTCATACCCTCATTTCTTTAAATAAATCGTAGTCTTATCGTCTCAACCTCGCCTAGGCATCCCGTTTGACTTCTTCCCTTCACGCCATCCCACCTTCCCCACGCGTGCTACATGCATCGCCCGTCTAAGGCTCCTAACATAAAGATAAAACGAAAAAACGACCCGATTCTGAATTTAAATACATAAAATACGAAAATATGTTTCTTATCCATAGCATATGCTCGTATTACCACAGGCCTAATAGCACTTTTGCCACTAGCACACTAAAATAAGGCTAATTTAATATATTCCTCGTTTTAATATGATTTATTGAAAAACTTCGTGACCGATAGAACAGCTTCCGACTATATTACTGTCTTTCAAGAGGCGAAATACTTTATGGACCACGAAATCCTAACCAGTCACAGTTTTAATAATTTTATTACTAGAATGTCAGAACACTGCACTTGGGAACTGGAAATGTCTTTGAAATCTGTTCACACACAATGACCTATGTAGTGTATACATTCTGAAAATAATTGTTTCTGTTTCAAATATAACTTTAAACACCTATTCGATTGAAACAAACAGCCTGAGCAGATCGGCCAGTGACGAGAACACGCACGAAAACATCGCAGTAAACACCAACCGTTACCGCTACCTAAACTGTTAACCGAAGGGACTTGAACACTGGCACCCCGCCGTTAAGTTCCTTAAATTATATGTAGTAGCATTCAATGACGTGCTTCAATATTTGAAATTAAAAACTTGCACTGTAATGTGAATCGTCTCGTTCTTAGCACGGGTGGAAAATCAGGTAATTTCCTACGCACAAAAGTAAAGAACATACAATGGCCGGTTCAGAATAAAGTTCCGAAGACGATATTTCTTCGTAAAAGAGACGACACACCAAAGTAGTGGAAAAAAAAATTATATAAAATGGAGCTTCATAGTCTGTGTTAATCCAGCAGCAAAGCCATTAATTTAGTACAAAATATCCATCGTAAACCCTTACCAACAGTTCTCATTTTGATACATCGGCGTAGAAAACAAAATAGATCTTAAAGAAATATGTAAGAAGAATGCTAATTAAACTGGCATTGATTATGGCCCAATAAGTAATAAACCAAGAACAGCTTATAATCCATTTATGGATCATATAAGAATGTTTATCAACAAAACAATTGTCTGGTAGGTTGGTTAATGATCCAGTTTAATATTGTGTGGCAGATAAATCGTTACAAGAGCCGATTTCTGGGCATATACTGTTAGAAAAACCTAAACAAACGAATCACTGAAAGATATCGTATGACTGATGAAGATGATAATCAGTAGTTAATATTACGCGTTCTTTGCATGAAGTGCATAGGAAGAACGCATTATGGGCTAGTCGTGTCTGTCCAGTTAAACCTACTAAATAACTACTGGGCGGAATGGGATGACTTTTGCTGTGGAGGTTGTGCCATTCTGCACGACCTCAAAAACGAACATTTGATTATCCTACGGACGGACGAGGTAAGTCGTAGTGATAACCTCGTGTGCCACCTACTTTAACATTGTTATTCTGCATTTTGGCACACATTTATAGGTTCCAAATTATTCTCTAAATAAACAGCGAACATTGCTCTACTTCTATGGAGGCCGTTTTTCAGAGGATTAAAGTGGCTGCTTGGATGCTGAAGCACCAAGATTTTACTACCGACAAGGGCAGATATATTGCTTTTGGTTAACATACAGACCCCTGTCAAGTAGGTACAGAGGGCTCTCCACGGGGTTAAGCTGCTGGAGCGCTAAGCATTTTCTAGTGATGAAATTAAAATAACATGAATCTGCCTACACTTTTCCATATGTCTTAATGGTGTAGGATTTAAACACAGGAACAATTTCACCTTCGGTTTATTTCACCCATTACTGATAGCGGTCAAATAAAAATATGCAGTTTGTTACTGATAAGAAAAATATTTCACTTTGGCAGTGCGGACCCACAAGGAGGTCAAATGACAGTTATTCTGTGACTAGAAATTCATCAGCTGGAACGTATTTATTAAGACGTTACATTATGCAGAGTTAAAGGCTTATATTTTTATAAGGTTCATATGTTACCCCAATAACCTTGATCCACACTACCAAGGTCACAACTTTTATCCGGACAAAAAGGCAATGCTTTTTTTAGAGCAGACCTACACATACCAAATTTTAACTGAAATCTCTTTTATGCGAAGCTTATACCGATCATGCAAAAATTTTAACGGACAGAGAGACGATCAGCGTCCTAAGTCCCAGTAATCGTCGACTTCGTTCTGTTACGATCTCGAAATAGCGACTAGAAACACTGCTTATTTATAAGGTACCCAGAGCACGCAGTGTTTTCACATACTCCACAGTTCCTTCAGTCAAATGTTAGATGTTGCGTCAAAACATGCCATAATCACTTCCAAATCGTTTTCAGTTCATCATTAAATCATTAGACAGTGTTTGAACTAACCAGCTCCAGAAGCGCCACTGAATAACTCAATACTTAATTTCCGTTGACCCGAATCAAAGACGAGAAAAAATCTGGAAATACAACGTGTATTACAAAATATCCCGCGAGATGGTATTCTGCAGTAGAGCAATGACTGTCTGTCAGGCGGGTTGTGAGTAGCTTGGGACTGATGCGGCCGACTGACTGGATTCCTCACCTGACATCTGCCTGATTTATGAATCAAACTGTGTGAGCGACAGATTCCACGATCTCCCTTGTTCCTTCTTCTCTTTCTCGCATTCGCTTCTTCTCTCTCAGCTATCTCCAACTGCGTTCAACTCGTCCTTCCTACCGTTCACCCGCAATGTTTCATTTCATTTACGTATCACCCCAATACGAACACAATAAAAGAGACGTTCTGTCGCGTTCCATCACTTGCAACTAATTTCTGATTCTGACATATTGTTGAAATCTATCGTAAAGAGCATTTTCTTACAGTAACTGAAAACTTAATTCATACACAAAAGAACCGATTATACTATATAACATTTTGCAGCCGAAGTCGAATTGAGAGTTAGGAAGGAGAGCAAAAGAGTAGAATCAAAGATAATATTGTACGTGAGAAATGACACTATTTCTGTGGGGGGGGGGGGGGGGGGATAAAATGTTCCCAGGCAATGCTCGTTCGCCTTTCTGCACAGAATAGAATAAGCATTTAGAACTTGTTTGAAGCCGAAGCTCGTCTAAATGATATCTGCGATTTCGGTCTGTACTCTACCGGGTGATACACAAGTCCCCGTACAAAAACTAGTAATGTAGTTCAAATGTGAGCCACGTGTGTTTGAGAAGAGACCGTAATTTACTGACCTCTGTCCGTTGCTATGACAGGAAACTCATACATGTTGCGGGTTTCGAAGTCCAACTCCCCTGCAATACAGACTTCGCCACTACCAGAGCGAACCTCGAAATCACGCACTTTGCCGAAACTGTCGCCCAGAGTGTAATTGACCATGGCGTTGATCCCACAGTCCGGATCAGTCGCCGAAACCTGGAAAAGGGAAAATGTCACATTTAAAATCAACAGTCACTTACTGCAAATAGCACACTGCATGACTAATGTTACGCATCTGGTAACGTTATTACCATTACCACGGAGACTTCGGTTGACTTCCTAGGTAAACGTTCTTGTGTAAGTAACTCATGCTATCCTGGTGATGGAGACGGAGATGTCCCTAAAACGTCGAATTTTAATCAACTGACACAGCTGATAGCCCGAGACTGTTCTGTTAAACACAGGATACTCTTGAAATCAAAAACTTCGCCAAAGTTTGATGCCGCTAATGCGAAACTCCGCCACAAGATACGATCAATGTTGTTCCAGCCACCTGTCATCTACAAAATCTATCCCTCTAACATGTATCTTCTCTGTCTTTCAAGTGGAAAATTTCCATTAAATATCCCGAAAAAAATTCTGTACGTACTAGCCAAACCCAACGTAATATTCAAGTGATGTGCACACAATTCCTCGTTATGTAATCTCCTATATTCCACAGTTATTTCGTCCTAATATCTAAATAGTTTCTGGAACAAAAGTATTTCAGACACTCTTAATTTAAGCCCTTCCCGCAAAGAAACGAGACCTTGTCTTTTCATCATACTACCAAAATTACAAATATTATATCGCGAGCCTTTGCACTCTAGAAATCGCAGTACGTGGTGTCAGCATTTATTCAAGCAAATTCTACAGAATTCCAGATCGTATTTTCCCTAATTGCATCGTTAACTAATTTATATTTGTTACTGGCTGTGGTTTTAATTAAACCTACAGGCCTCCTGGGTGATACCAGCATGAGCGGTTTCGTGTGGAACGACATAAATTATTTTTCTTTTTGTGAATTTGCTAAGGCCTGAATTCCGCATTCACACTCTTTGTTTTATTTACTTTTAAATCACAGATAACTTGGTTTGGATATTGAAATTACTATAAGGCGAACTTTTGTTGAATACGACTGTCTTACTTTTCGTGTGGAACAAACTTACAGACCTCCGTCAATAAATGATCCGTCTACAATGAAAGCAAACAGAAATCTACAATACTCCTAAGAATTGGTTTCTGGGAAAGGAATCCTACAGTGTGGAAAATCGTTCTTGGTTTAATTCCGAAAATGCTTGAAAACAAACCACAGAAAGCAGAATGGAAAAAAATAAGAATAACGAAAGTCACTTGCAAGTTACATCATATTTGTTTCATGGCGTTTCTTATGACAGATGTAAAAATATATAAAAACTACATTCCTGTGGATCATCCTACATCGTCCATGAAGATCACAAGCAAAGGCTTTGTCTAATGGGGTTTACACAGATGATCGTAAAATATCAACACATAATAGCGGACTGTTTGGGGGGGGGGGGCCTGGCAAAGAATAAAATTAATTGCAAAACGTTGAGAAATCATAAATCATGTTACTTTGTGTCTATTAAATATTCATCATCTATAGAAGAAAGATGCAAACACAAATGTTCGGACGCGTTTGCAACTAAAATTATTAGCCTCTCCAGTCTGATCATCTACGAACATGTAACTACAGGATCACGGAACGAACTTCCATGAAGTTATGCCGAAATATGTTCACATATTTTAACAGTAGTCAAATCGGTCAAAAGTAACGAGCAATTTACCCGAAGTGACTGAATGGGGCAGCCGTGGAAATTTATGAGGTTCCCGAACAATCATCCGCAATTACAAAACCAAGTCAGATGGACACCAGGCAGCTACCTGACACTAACGTCGTTGACCTGTGACAATTCTCACTTAAAATACGAAATTCGGCGACTGATTCTATTCAAAGTAAAACACCATCCTACGTCAACCATAAAACCTCACTGATAGTAACTCTATATCCCACCAGCTTCAACAACCACTAAATCTTCATTTCGTACTTACGAATTTAAAATAAATGTTCCTGTAAACAGCATTTTCCAGTTGATGATTCCAATGGAAAAGATGTGTTTTCTTTGCGGTACGGACTGAATTCTGAAATGTTATTTGGACGAGCTTCGGCTTTGAAGGATTACCAATAGCATGTACATACTGAAATGTGCCGTGAAATACCGAATCAAGTTTCAGTTTGCCGCCGCGTGGTGGAGCTTAAGAAACACCGATCCAGTGTAAGAAGTGCTGTTTGAGGCTGAACTCCCTCAGCCTGTCGTACAATGAATTGCTGTGCAGTCAAGCTCTTCACTAATATGGGCACAGCGATGCGACTCAAGGGTCAAGTGACTCTCTTATCGACCTCTCTAATTAGGCACGGCCCTGATGTGTCGCATTCCACGGATGCGTCTCTCACAGGCGAACTCTATTGTCTACGAGATTCTCAACCGGTGTGCCGCGACACTTCACATTCAATAGTAATTGACTTAATGTGGTAAGAACCGTGTGAGGTAGTGTTCCGCCCTGTTCTGCCTCCTCATCGACCTCTGCTGTGTTTCTTTATTAGATTGCTACAGCCAATATCAGAGCCGGGGAGAGGGGTATGACAACTATCTCGTGCACAACGTCTAATATCAATAAATTCCCAACTCTGCGGAATGTACTTACAGAAAACGCGAGTGGAGCCGAAAGTCTGCAAGCGTTCTTCAAATTTAATTGCTGCTGAATTCCGAGTTACGGAGGTTTCAACTTATATCGGCCCCCACATTTTTTTCTGTCAAAACTGTGTCCGTGTAGAAATGTTCACAGAATTGTTGAAATTTCTGGTTCTCACGGCGGCCAGCATGAAAGTTAATGTCTTAAAGACTGTTGTTCCGTGTAGTCTGACAGAATCTGAACCGACGTTTCAAAGGTGCTTGCTGCATTCATCGTCATTACCTGATAATATATGTAGCAAGAAATATCTGAAACGTCAGAAAACTTCTACCACTACATCACGCAACATCCTAGAAGCCAGTCAGTCACCTTCGATTAACAACACTTTATCGAACATCACGGTGCAATGCTCGTCATTCCTACTCCATATTCAGTTCCGAATTCAAATCTCATGTCGGCGACCGGGGATATTTTCCGTGATTTTCTTCAATGCCCACGGGATGGGCCGGGATAGTACCTGAAATTAGGTCACGACAGCTCCCTTTACGTCATCTCATGTTCATCAATCTCGCTAAACAAACCATAAATAAATGGTTACCAACTCTGCATCGCCAGTATATTGTAGATGTTTGTTTCATGCTTTATTGATAATCTCAAATCCTGATACAAGACAAGTTATTCGGACCGCTGGGCGGGTTCGTTGTTTCGGGGTCACGTTTCTTGCTGCACAGCACACCCACACCCATCCAACCCGCGTCGGGTTATGTTGTTCCCTCCTTTCTCCGGTTCGTCTGTCTCGTCGGTACTTGTATTATTTATATTTCTCTGTCTCCCATTCAAATTTCTTTAATCTTTCACTTCTTTTCTTGTGTCTTCCACCATTTACCATGAGGCGAGATGAAGTTTCGTATTCAGACGTAACAAATTACTTGTTGGCTTTCCTCTTCCTTCGGGATTTGTATACTTCATTTGTTGTATGCAGAAACAGATCGTTGTGAGAGTACTGGAACTTCATACACTCCGCCATTCACGTATCGCTGCTTCTGCAACCACCAGAAAAAGCGAAAAGTCGGCTTCCGGAATGCTGATAGTAGATTCTTTATACACTTCTTGCGTCATTTTTGAAGAAGATATGATAAAATGTTCCCGTCTTCCACTTGTAATGACCTTTGGACGTACTGTCAGATTTTCATGCCAATGTAGTAAACCCAGCTTCTGTTTTTCAATTCCCTACTTCTCAGTAAGACCAGCGTCGTGACTGAGCAACTTCTGGAACTGGAGCGATGCTACGAACGGACCAGCGTAGGATCTCACATTGTTTGCTGCCAGGGGTTCGTAATTTAGGTTCTAAAAAAATACTGTTTAGAATATAGAACAACATTGCGGCAGCCGATACTTGTATTCATTTTTTGGTATTAAGATGGCTATAAACCCGTTACAGTTATGTTTGCTAAAGACATACACACAAATTCTGTCTGAAATATTTCTTACACGATAAAAATTACAAACATGGCTAGTGTGCGAAACTTAGAAGATGAAGTTATAGACGAACAATACCAGCCATCTTACATATAAATATGTAAATTTTTGGACCCTGATATCAAAACAAATTCATACCTGCGGTAAAACAATGATACAACCTCACCCCATAAACCGGAGTATTTTTTTGAAAAGCTGATAGTTCTCACAGGTAGTCAAGAAATTCCATTCCTTTTATTTAAGTTGGAGGTTCATTAACCTGCCTGCTCAGAAGAGACCAGCATTGGACCATATCTTAAAACCAGACAGATGCAGTCCTAATAATCGTTTTCTACTATCACATTAACAGTGTTCTCGCGTCTGCGCCTAGGTCTGCCAAGGGGTGTCCACCCTTCAGGTTTTCCGGCCTAAATGATATCTCCATGCATGCTGCAGTTTTTTTAAGTCCAAGAGGACTTTCTTTTCCATAATTTTCAGCCCAAAATATTAAAATATAATTTGAGTCCTTTTGTCATCTTGGCAAAAGATAATTTGAAGGTGTAAGCTACAGGCCTACAAATCATGCAATTTTCATACATTTTTTTTCAAATTGCGCTTATCATTAGTACGTAATTAAAATTTCGGTTTCGCACTTAACCGACTAAAACTTCCCTTCGCTCAATGACGCAGCCGATGAAATTATAAAATTTGATCCTGAACTTTTTTAGAAGTTTACAAGACAGCGGTGCATTCGTGTGCTCTCGGAAGTCAGCCTCTCCTGCATATTTGTAAATCTACATCCCACTTATTCCTTAAGAAAAAATGTGTCTCCCGCCCACCTTTGGTGTAATAGCGCGTTCAGATTTTAACGTTCAAACCGCCTATTTCCTACTTTTCATTTCTCTTCACCACAAAGTCACGAGGAAATTTAAAATCCGTTTAGTTAGATTTAGAGATTATACAGCAAGCCATGCAGAACGCGAATATTTTATTAAAAAACGATATAGCCATGGTGGGAAATCTGTTCGCTTTCTTTTGCATTATGTTTCAGACTTCAATAGTAATGCTTCTAGTGCTTCGAAATTTGTTGACGTAATCAGGTCGGCGAAGATTTTGATTTAGCTTTCTTAGTTGTCTCGCCATGGAATGTTATAGATGGTTACAAACTTATGGAAGAAATGTATTGTCTCCATGATTTAGCTTTCTTAGTTGTCACGCCATGGAATGTTATAGATGGTTACGAACTTATGGAAGAAATGTATTGTCTCCACCTTCAGGGTGACATGATGTAACTAAATACAAGACTGCACAATGTCGCATCCCGGAAAAGCACAATCGATTCTTTTATTAGGCCTACTTCTTCACTGGCAACGAGTGTACTTCCCACTTCAATTCTATCTGCACCCAGCATCTCCTTTCTGTACCACGCAGGCTAAGATCAGCGTTAATAGCAACAGTGTTGCAGTTTGTATGTAGATGCCCCCCCCCCCGACCCAATATCTCTTATTTGTGACCCTAATATCAATATATCAACATGGCTGGAACCGATGTTTTCACAACGGGGGGTACCACTTGGTATTCTTCATTCATCAAACGCCACCCTTCAAGATACGTGAACTATAATAAAGAATAGTTTTAAACTCGGTGTCTGTATCCTAGACTATTTTAGCCCGAAAGACCGTTTGTTCAACAGTTATTTCTATCAACTTACATAATAGTATTTACTTCATCGCTCATAGGACTATAACCATGTATTTCCTCACCTAGAAGCCAAATATTAGACCATAATTCTCAGGGACAGGTCAGTGAGGTTGAAGACTACAGCCACCACGTGCAGATCGGATATTGTGTTCATCCAGTCTCGTGTCCAACTGGACCCAGGGGGGGTTTATCGTTCCAAAGGGATAAAGATGGCGGGGCATGAGGCTAAACACTCACTCAAACATCTTCATGGCTTAATGCGTTATGAAGCAGAAAGACGACGTTACGCCTTAGCCATTATGACATGTTATCCTCTCTGAATGGCGGGGCTGTGACTTGCCAGGTTTACGGAGTTTCCTCCAACTCGGACATGTCAAAGAAATGTAATGTAAATAAGTGCTGTGACCCATCGTATTGGCCTAAGTGATCATAAACTGATAGTTTTAAGATTTGATTCGAATGCGTTGAAGGTAATAATCACAATTTATAACAATTCTTCTACATAAAAGTTACTTAGCTCGTTTTACCCCAAGTTCCCTTCCAAATAAAAGTGTGTGTGCATTTACAACACTTTATAAAATCTAAGCACTGTCTACTTCCTTACTTTTGTATGATCTAAAAACTTTCTCGGCGAACCGAATTAATAAAATGCTCTCGGACCATCATCCGTGTCAAATGATTAAAACTCGCCTACGTTTCACGGACCATCTTTGTCGACATCATCAGGGAGTCACATCAGACGTCCTGTTGATGGGGACAGATAAGAGATGAGTAGGCCTACTGTAAATTAGATAAAATTATACAATGTAAAAATTCATAATTTTTAAGCCACTCAGAATAATAAAGTCAAAACAAATTAGACAAGCGGTACATGGCGGAGATACGAAATGCATACAAAATTTTGGTGGGGAAATCTAAAGGAAATAGACCACTTGCGAGGCCTAGACTTAAGTTGGAGGAAGTTGCTGCAATGATTCTTAAATGAATGAGGTTTAAGGCGGGATATTTCTTTCCAGACTGAACGACTACCAACTCTGTTCCATGGAGTTTGTCAGATTTCTTTCGGTGCCAAATGAACCGCAAAATGTAAAGATTCTTGTTGAATGGTATTTGAAGACATCTGTGTCCATGCGACACGGTAAAAGTGAGGGACCTGGCGCATCGCTATCCAAATTAATAATCCCCTTGAACCTACCTCAAGCCGACCATACATGTGCGTGTGTGTTCAAGCGCGGAGGCGGGGAGATCCTTTTGTGACGAGGGATTATTCGGAGATCATGAAGGTGATAGTCTTATACAAGCCACTTGTTGAATATTTAAAAGGAAATCGCTCTACGCGGCGCAACTACGCAGAGGACAGCCATCTTCATACTCACCGCCGTGAGAACCTCAATTCCTACATAGTATTTCACTGTTTATTTGTTAGAATAAACTGTTGCAACTGAAGAGTTTGGGTTACACAGTGTATAGTGACGTATGAACAGTGGCTAGAATTACTTGAATCCCAGGATTCTTTAGAAACGCTCTTTTCATAATAAGTATACCGTTTCGAAAGTCCCTCTCCGGAGGTAAAGTGCGGAGGAGTAGGAGCTATACTACCACACCCCTCAAGCGCCTACATGGCGTAAAGTGAGACAGCTTTTGCTTTATATACTATTTCGAATGAAATGTGAAGACTGTATACAAATTTCTGTAAAAGTAAATAATTACATCCGACCACAGTCACCGCGCGAGCTGAAGCGGGCAACTCAAAAAGTGAGATCGTGGGTTTGAGTCCCACTCGAGGCACGGGTACACTTTCGCGTCTTTAGATGTTCTTCGCTCTTACGCCTTATAGACCCGTCTACGTCTGTATGTAGTATTCATTGAGGGGATACTCAACCTGCATGACTGGGAGTTACTACTCCTCCGAGGGTATCTACGTACATAACCTCAGATGACGTTACTTCAATAATTACCAAAAACCTCTCATTGCATCAGTGCAGCGTGAAGAACATCTAGAATATCAGTAAACACCACAAGTTCTTTAACTCCAGAAATACATGTTGTGTTTGAATAAGGCACAGAGTCTAATTCGTAAAGGCTAGCAGAAGAAGGAAAGAATTATATACGATCAAAAATTTGTATATTTTAAAAAATCTTTGAAAATTTATACCGGAGATGTGTAAATAAAAGACTGCGCTCCGAAGGCCGGGAAGTATTTCACCAGTTTGCATATGAAGCAGGCCCCTCTCTGAGACAAGCTGTTCTCTGCAGTCTGCACAGTTATGTACGTACTGCGACTGAATCACCACGTACCTTGATGTCAGCAACCCAGGTCCCGCGATTTGTTCTAAAGAGTATCCTCGTATGCCAGGAATGACCAAAATACCATTCGCGGGTCGAAAGCGGCCGAGGAAACGTAGGCTGTTCAAACTGTTCTCATAGTATTCAGGTGTACTTGCGTCGCTCTAGCATACAGCTAAACCAACCGGCAGCTTAAAAATAAATTTCCTTTACAGTGAATGAAAATATATTTTCCTGCGGCTTGTTGATTTTATATTTTAGTAACAAACTTACAAACTGTGTTGTTTTCGCATTGTGGACTAAATTATCTTTAATGTTTAAAATTACCAAAATAATTGTCATTAGGACGTATTCAACCTTATTGTTCATTATAAAACTGATTCTGTTAATTCTCTGGTATGGCTACAAAGTAGTATTGCGTATGTGTGTAGACCACTCTCATCTGGCTTACAGGACAGGGTCAAATGTTGGTTGTTTGTTTACATAAAAGACATAAAAGTTCTTATAAACTGAGCAACAGTACGAATATCATCATAGGGAGATGTGAAGTAAATGCAAATAATCGCTAACAATAAGGCCTACTACGTTTGAGAGCAATGCAAGAAAGTTCAGACAATAAGGAAATTGAATAAATAAATCGAATGCAGACTGTAAACTAGAAACAAAGCTGACGACTTGAAGAAACTTCCGGTTGAACTGGACAGGATTTATTCAATGACGTGTACAATTACTTCCAGGAATTAAAGATACTCGAGGATATGGGCCTAGAAGCAGTTTCAAGAACCAAATTAACTTGAAAGCATCGGGCTAGAATAAAAATTATTTCACACCCCTGATCCTGTTTTGTCTCTTATTGCTTCTCTTGATCAACCTTCTTCACACACCCAGAGAATACGACATGCCAATAAATTAGCTGAAGCTGGTCCAGCTGAACCTACAGCTACAACAAACGAAAGTTTCTCTGTTTCGAGGTCCACGCCTCGATTACATGTACGGTAAAACCAAAACTTTTAAACTTGATTTCCATTTTTTTTTAATCCTTGCATACAGTGTAGTGTATTTGAATATAAAATTTGCATAACAAATACTGTTTAACACTATGTAGGATATTAATGCCAAACGCGTTTATATTTGATTTCCATTTATTATTTTATCTGAGGTACTCAAGTTCAACGCCTTCTGGCCAACAATAAACAGTTATTAGAGATTTGAGGCTACCGCTGGAAAAAGAACGACTTCTCGCTTCTGATGTTCTGAGATAATGAGAGACAGGTCAAAGGTCTCAGTGGGGAATCCACAGCCGGGGAACTGCTCAGCCATTCACAGGTTACGAATGGGGAATCCCCAGTTGGTTGGGTAGTGGGTAGTGTACTAACTTGGTGTTGAAAACACCCCGAGTTCGATACCAACCTTTGCACTGTAGACCCAGGGCAGACAGTAATAAGAAGGTGGCCTCAGCCAACAGCGCCCTACTCATTCAAAGCAAAAAAAATGTGACCTTTGACCATTACGAATGGCCGGAGAGTGCTTCACTGTAACATTCAACCAGAGTACGGGACCGCGTGTAGGTATTCATATGAAGTGCCCACTGATGTTACTCGATTGAAACAAAAACTGAATTGGCTAGACAATGTTTTTTAAAAGTCTCCAATATAAAATTTCGTGAAAATTTGATCAGCCGTTCTCGAGGTATAACGTGCGTACAGACTGGCGGACAAAAGGAAAGAAAGATTCATTCTAAACCTATATTCTAAATAAAGACAGAGGACAATTTCATGCTTCCGCTGTTATAGCCCGAGGAAACAGTTCATCTTACCTACTGAATAGGACAGTAAGAGCTTCAAAGCCGGCCCCACCGTAGTTCGAAGCGAAATTTTCCATGATCCTTTCGGGAACAGAACCATGGTCGTTTAGCTCACAGCTACTCGCTTTACTTACTGCACTATCTTAACGTATAACATTTTCGCATTGTACACGAACTTATATCGATCAACATTCTTGGAACCTTTCAGGAGATCTGATATAATCAAAGTTACGAAATAATAAATATAGGAGAAAATCAAGAGAAGGCATGAAGAAACACGGAAAAGAAGGGAAAAATATGGCGTTCTTGAGTGCCAAGAAGCAACAAAGGCAAATGGAAGCAGACCGAGTTGAAACCAAACATGGATCAGAAATTTATCTTAATGTCATACGTCTATTTTTCCACGAAGGTAATTTACTAAAACTAAAGTCACCAAACCCAATAACAATTCAATACATGTGACAGGCTAAGCAACTAAATGGAATATAAAATACCTCCAATATAAAAAAGAGAACCTCCTAAGGAATAAGAAAAATAAAACGAGATAAGTATTCATCGACCAAAACAACATCACACCTCTGTAAATAGGCCGAACCGGCTTCTTTTAATGGCCCACACGATACAATGAACAACTATCCTCGGGTCTTTCACCACAGTCCACGTAGTTTGCCCTCTCGCCATCCCCAGGCCGGGCCTACGGTTAATTTCATATCACTGAAGTACAAAGAATGCAAGGAAACGTTACACGACGTGAAACCTGTTTATAATGAAATTCCATAAGGCCTGAACACTTCTTCCGCTTGGCACAGATATTCCTAGATACAGGCGGCACAGAATATCTACGATTTTAATCACAGTGCAATAACTGTTACTGACCATCACGCCTGGGCATTGGTTTCTTCTTTACTTCATCTTCGTTTTGCTTTCTGCTTGTTTTCTCGCATCCTTCCTTATTAATTTATCTTTCTATTTCGCCACGATTCCATTTTACGCCATATATTCTCCCTACCGTCCAGTTTAATAATTTTTCAATTATAGACCGAATGTCCCTCCTCATGAAATCTACTGGAAACACAATACGTAATAAAATTATAGGAACCAGTAGTTTTTACGTTAAACTTTTGCGCTTGATATTAACTGGTGCATTACAGAGCTTCTGTGAGAAAAAAAACGTTATCATATTCCTGAATTAAGGTAACACAAAGCGTTACAAGGTAGGTCACTGGCAAAAATAGAGTTAGTGGGTCTGCCTAATTTTGACGGAACATGGCTCTGCCAACAATTCAATAAAATATACAGGAATTATACCGCGTGGGATTATGGAAAGGGGGGGGGGGAGTTCACATTAAATACAAATATGGCAGGGGGAAAAAGGCACAAATATCAGCTGTGGTAACGAGAACGAAATCGTGTGGTTTGACGAGAATTATGGCGTGCAGAAAATCCGAATAAAACTCAGAACTGGCACAGACTTAAGAGCGGGGTGACTAATATGAATAAAGATCACGTACAAGACGGGCATTTACTCAACGACGGGGGAAGTTATTGGATATCCTGAAGAAAATGTGTCAGATGGCACTGGATTTCTTTAAAAGGCGTATCTCGTGAGTGTGCTACGAAATTGGGGCATTTACCTTTTAAAAAGGAATGAACTGTTCTTAACTGTTGTCATAAAAGAAATAAAATTTCTTCCTCTATAACCATATCTTCTGTCTTCTAGATAAACTTTTTACTGAGAACTGAGATGACTAAAAATATTCTCAAGTAAATTCCTGATTCGTTTCGTTTAAAGCAAACTAAAATACTTATAAATGAAGTGTAACTGCTATTCTGTAGTCGCTGATATTTCAGTCCGAGCTCCTACGAATTTACACATAAAGCACGCATGATAATCAGATCCATAACTATTACAGTGAAATCTCTCTGTCTTCCTTGCTACCTAAGTTCAGGTAATGAAAAGGAATCCCGATGCAGAGAAATCTGAAACTGGTTAAGTGATGTTTATCAATGAGTTCGCAAGAGGTTCATCTTAAATTTGTTCGGATAGCTTACAATGACCAAAGCCGACATATGGCAATAATTGCTACGTATTTATATTGTTATTTGAATTTATTTTTTGTTAGTTTCCAGAATGTTCAATGTTTTCCTTAAATTAAGGAAAGGGAATGATTGGAACAAAGGAAGGAGACTACGAGGTAGGAATGGAAGATGGGAAGTATGGGTGACCCGGAGGGGGTTAGCGAGGAAGGGAGCAGGGAATTTCTTACTTGGACGAAATTAAGTTGGTTTTTTACTCTACAATAAGAGAACCTAACCTAACCTAACCTAACCACTACTGTACGCGGAGTTTGTTTTTATGAGTTTCTTTCCCGCAGTCGTAAAATGAAGGGTAAAAAGTAGATAATGCTTCTTGCATCCACTCGTCAGTTTCAAATTCGAAGCTACTAAACGGATTTCGAAAAAAGGTTCGTTCTGGAGATGTACACTAAACACTGCCAAGACAATTTAATTCGATTGCTTGTCGGTAGAATATAACACCCCTAATTTAAACAGAGTTCAAAACAAACTTCATTCTTTTTAGAAACGATTTATCGCTCAAGAACCTGCACATAATATACAGAAAAACAGATGCGAAATTAATAAAGGATAAAAGGAAGAAAAGCTTTTCACTATCCCAGGAAGACGCCGGGACTTTTAATACATTAAGTAGCAAATAACAGGAGAAAATTGCACAATAAGGGTCTTCATCATTTGAACAATGCTCCAAACAGCTTCATTTAAATACACAAGAATCTGGCCTATGTGTGAAGACAGAATAGGTTTGACAAGTTTAATATAAGGCCCTGAACAATAACTGAAACTATTTTATATTTAACTCCCCAGTAGAAAATGAAGTGGAATGTTACTTACATCCTTCTTCAAGTAACACATCAAGTGGCTTTCGACAAATGCATAAAAATCAGAGTTTTGTCCGCCACAGGATCTAATGGGAATATTCAGCTGTGAAGGAAGACAGCGCTGAGTATGAAACTTTTTGTTTTGCTGCAAGACGAATATAAAAATCTGAAAGCTGTGTTTGGGCCGTGAGCCAAATAACAACAATAAAATGCACATTTCATGAAAGAAACTTTTATGTGTTTATGTTTTAATTAAAATTTCATATTATTATTGATACAGGGGAAATAATGTGATAATAAATTGCCTTGAGGTTTTCCATCTTTTATGAATGGAGTTTATTTATTGGCATTCAACAACGCAGCGTCAGTTTTATAGGATGAATTTTAACTTAAAATTTGTGGCCGAGAGACTGCCAATAAAAAGTCAGATTTGAGGTTAATACGGTGGTGAGTAGAAAGATGGCTGCCTTCCGGTTTGCAATGCTGGTAGTACTTTATAGACGTTTTACAAGCAGCAAGTACCTCTGAAAAGTCTGTAGACTTCCACCAGACTACATGGCGCTACAACCCAGAGAACAACCATCTTCATACTAAAATCCCACTTACAGACATTACTGTTTCCTATTTTGTGATTTCCTCTGTTCTCCCATTGCTACACACTTTTACTCCAACATTTTTAATATTATCCACAGTAATATCTTTTTTCCAAAGACCCTCAATCTCGTTACTCCTCTCGTAGTGTCAGACCATGTCTACCGCATTTACAGATCAAGATTTCATTGTGAAAATATGAATATTATCTGGAGGGGGGGGGGGTGTCCTTGCCATCGCGTCCACACCAGCTCTGAGACCTCCCTAGCTTCACATTCAATGGGACCGGAATTTGGTCCCAAGGGAATAAATAGACCATAGCGCAAGACTGATCCTTGATCTCCATCTACTGTAGTGTCTATTTTCATATCCCCATACGTCTTTATGGTGTGGGACTTAATTAAGTACAGTGACAACTTAAACTTTTAGACCAACCGTTTTTTGTCGTCTTCATTAAGTCCCTTACACACTCTAAAGAATTATCCACAAAAGTGCAACTACAGAACCGCCCTAGGCATGCAGAATATAAACGTAATTAAGACGTAATTATGAAAGCTCAAACAAACACACACACATATGTAAAATCGACATTTGCCCAATGCCCGAAACGTCGCGCTTTTAGACAACTAGTAAGTTCGACATAATTAGGGTGTATTAACACGCAGTTACAATTTGGAAATAAATGTACAACTCACGGAACATAGCAGAAGAGTAGGTAGGCAACGGATAACATTCAGCACAATTCTGTAACGGAACGCCACAAGCTGACAAGTGCGAAAATAGAATTTTACAGAAAACCATTTTGAAAACTGTGCGGCTAATATAATATCACATTCTCTGGCTTTCAATTTGAAATTAGCCAGTAGTATGGCTTTTCTATGTTTTCGTTTGCACGTGCGATATGTTCATTCTGGCAGAGGACACCGCTAGAAGTTTACTTCAACCCTTATTCAAAAACTGACAAAAGTGCACATATCAGCTTACGGCTTTCCACCACAGATTACAGTATAACCATGAAATGGTTTACTCTGAACAAACAGCACATTATCATAACCTCGGTCGTAAGTTAGGGGCTTTTAATCTTTGACCGGCACTGGTTGGTCTAGGAGTAAAGGCAGTTTAGTTTATAATTTGTTAGTACTTGAGAAACTTTCGACACGTCGTGTACCTTCGCTAAAGAACAATGTTCAATAAGATCAAAGTGCCGTTCTGTGCGGGGGAGTGAACCGCCATTTGGACAACTGCAGACGCGAGTAATTCATACAGACATCTCCAACACTGAAATGACTCCCGAGAGCGGGTTCTCGGTAAAATGCTTGCGACCTGGAATGCTGCATGGCTTGTTGGGCCAGTCTGCAGTGAATGAGTGAAAAAAGGACGGATGTAAAATATATGCGGTGGAACAGAGATGGAGAATAGGCACGTGACTACTGGTGAAAACAAATGAAGCCGCCACGGCGCTGTTGTCACTTTGAATAGTACCAAAAACGAACATGACCCTACCGTTCCTCAATGCCGCTTTATTCGTGTCGGCAAATGAAGTCATTAAAACAGTATGAATTCTTGTTCAAATCTGAGCTCAATATAGATGATTCTTTTGTATCCTGCAAAACGTTTTCAAATTAAAATCCACGATTGATCTGCTCTTCTATGATTAATGTTTCAATAATTTTATTCACCATTCATGTACTAAGACTCCTGACGATAATTGATATTAATAATTTGATACGATATATCTTGGGCAGAACCTCTGTAAAAATGTTTCAACTCAGCATAAATGATTAGTGCAGACGAAACGTTAACCCTTTGATGCTGAGGCTCATAGAAAGATTGTTTAAGAATTAATCTGATGCCTTAAAGAAAACATTTCGTCACTACAAAGATCAGGTGGTCAACTCTGATTAAGGAAATAATCCTGTTATTGCAGTCACAGTGGCCGCGTAGTCACTGGGACCGTGGGTTCGAATCCCACTCAAGGTATGGATGTTTTTCTGCGTCTTTCTGTGTTGTGCTGTCCTGTGTACAGGTAGAGGCCTTGCGACGGGCCGATCCCTCGTTCAAGGAGTTCTACCGAATGTCTATAGATCAAAGCCAACGAAAAGTTGGGACCCGCAGTTGTTCAGGCACTGAAGAACGGGTAGTATCAAAAGAAATTTAAAAAATCCTGTTATTACCGAGAATCAAATGAAACCCATAAATGCAAAATGGAGCAGGTGGTACAAAGAGTCGCTACTAGGCTTCAATGGGATAAACATGTTGCATTGTATCACTTATTCAAAGTTTCAAAAGTTTTAAACAATTTTACTTCATTAGATGCAGCTAATCAGTTAATGACAAAAGCCTGTGCCGCCATCTTATTTCTAACTTAAGATATCGGCATTAAAACGAATGATACTTGTATACAAAGTAAGCACCTTCGAATGTGCGGAACAACGCTGAAATTGTCCTATTTACGTTGCTATTCGGAGATAACATCAAACTGATAGATTAACAAGAAGGGAATCCGATTTCTCGAACTAGATTCAACTGGCAGAGGGCAGGGTCGGTAATTAGACTTCAAGTTTCTTAGTTAAAGGTAGCGGATTTTCTTCACCATCTGAGGACGAACAAGTTTTGGAAATAAAAGAGGAAAACTCCCCCCTTCCCCCCTCTTATCGACACAGCGAAAATGGTTACTTGACAATATCGATCAAAGGCCACACTAACTCCATGGAGTAAAGTCCTCCTTAAAATATTCACAATTATTGAGCCGGTCAAGAATTTTTCCGTCGTTTGTAGAACACAAACCTTCATTACGGTGTTCACTAGATCCCACCACCGGCTTTTAATCAGAGGTCCTAGATTTTTAAAGTGATCTCCTCCCTTCAGTTTTCTCAACCAAAATTCTATATGCATTTCTCATCTTGAACCACGGCAAGAGTAGTTTCTGTAGCTCGGAAACCAGTTCAGAAGAACAGCGCCAAGGCCAAACTTGTTTGTTTAGAAAAGGAGATTACAGAAAGAAGATCCCAAATCCAAAATCACCCCTTGTTTTGAATCCCGGTGAAAATATTGGATTTTGATATAATTTTTCTTATGATATATAAACAAAACGAATCAAATTATCAGGCTAATAGTACGATTTTGGGCTATAAAGACTGATACAAGAAATTTAAACATTTATCGAATTTCCCCATAGGATAATGTGGGAATTTGGTAGTAGAATTGTAATACTGGGAAGATGAGGGCTTCTGAAATGAACTCTGATGTGTAAGTTGTGTGTGTGGTTGTACAGCATGTGAGATTACACATGTCTCAGGGCAGGTTCCCGTATCACAGCACGGCGAGCGTGTATTATGGAACTCGTGACAGGCCGCTCTGTTTGTCTTACGTTCCTATCGTGTTTTATCATGTCGTCGCGACCTGTCGCTTACTATCGATATTTTACCGATTGTTGTGGAGGTTGCAGGGTTTGTCTTCACGTTTGTTTTACAACAAACGGAAATAAAACCCTCGTCACAAATCAAAGCGCTTTCGCTTTCTTAACTCGCTATACATTCAACCCCCCACCCCTTACCGATAAGGAGAAACGGAGGCTGAAATATCTGAACAAAGTTGCCAATCTGAACTCACATTATAACATTCCAGCTCAGATTATTTTGCTTTACTATTCATTGCAAAACTCTAAAAGGTGCATCGTGTTGAACAGCGCCACTATGAATGAATAACTAGAAACCAATGCTCGCCTTCATAATATTTAATATTCAGTCCGTGCCGCAAAGAAAATACATACCGTGCCCATTACAAAGATTAGTTGCTCAATCCTGTTTAGGAAATAATTCACTTCTTATTAGAAGGACCACATGAAACTGAAAAAAAAAAACACAGAATTACTGACTGTACTGTAGGTGGTATATATGAGTACCACAAGACTTCACATATAATTTGCTGTTTTAAACTAAAATGGCTACCTAGCCAAAAGCCAGTTCGCTGTATACGTTTCCTAGCCTGTTGCGGATTCACTCCATTACTCACCGCTAAGGCAAACGGATTCACTGTGTAAGTAGTGTTGTCATACTAGGCTAACATTATTACTTTGCACTTACGTTCAACATTATTTTACTTTTCATGACCTGAGATATTATTCTCCATACTATCGGACTGATGGTATATTGATGCTCCTTACGTTACCGAAACAACAGTGGATATGTGAAAACGCGTATAGCGATAGTGCGTATGACAGCCACTTGTAATCCAATCTTTCCAAAATTATTGCTTAAGAAAATGGAGAATCATGATTCAGTTCTATCACGAAAGACATCCTTTAAGATACAGTGAGTAAACCGACCTCTAGAGAATTGTCATTACAACAAATAAGATGGGCCCCGTGTATTGAGGTGCAGATACAATTTTACGAAACGTAATACATTCTATTAAATCAGTTCCCTTTTCTTAGTAATTTTATGTTAATATCCTTCTTAAAAATCTGCCACTGCATCAGTAGCATTCAATACATTTAACCCTCTGAAGACAGTGAACAAGGACACAACTCAGGATTCTTTATAGCACGAAACACTGGATCAAATCTACAGAAGGTCCTCATCGTAAACATTTAGCCAACTCAGAATACGGTGTTAGGAGATGAAAGGGTATACACGGGATGACAAGAAACAATATTGCCGTCGGCCTTGGGGATATGTTATTCATAAACCCGCAGATGATACGAGAAACAACCAGCAACGGCGACCTCACTGAACTTTCTTGTTATTCGTCCAAGTCTGTTCTCATGGCAGTAGCCTCATATCTTTTTATGTGGAGTTACGTCTCAGGTGAATCTTTTGTCAAATGCACTTAGTTTCATGTCTCACTTTAGCCCCACTGAGACGAAAGAAAGAAAAACCGTGAAGAGAAATGCGGATATAACACTACTATATCACCTGCACGACAGCCATATGGTAGGTTATTTAACGACACTGTATCAAGCTCCTGACACACACACACACACACCGATTTAAAAATTAAACTGTATTGAAATAAAAATATCAATTAAAAATTATGCCCATGATTAAATCAATTGCTACTACTGCTATCACCACTTCTCATTCACTGTCAGAAATAAAAAATTTCTATATAGGATTTGAGATTTTCACGGCGGTATGTCTGAAGATGGCTGTCTTCTGGGTTGTTGCGCCGTGTAGTCTGGTAGAAGTTTGCCGACGTTGACGTTTCAGAGGTCCTTGCTGCCTCCATCATCAAGGCGATCGCCCTGATAATGAAGGCAGCAAGGACCTCTGAAACGTCGATAAACTCCTACCAGACTACAAGGCGCAACAACCCCAAAGACAGCCATCTTAAAAAAATTTTAAGTGACAATTCGCCTATTCCGCAAGCTGTAAAAATCCTGTACCACCTTCTTTGGAATTCCGTAGTTCTTATTAGCGTAAATCTGCGCTTGGGAAGATAAACAGCTAACCGCAAGAGGGTACTAAAATAAACAAAGATATTTTTAATTTAAAGTACGAAAAAATAAATTGATACAACAACGTTTAATTTGACATCGCTCTGAGTAACTGTGGTCTCAAAGAAATTGTTGTATATAGACGTATTCTACATTATTTGACAGGTCTGCAGTACTTTTTGATTCCATGTGAAGAAGCTTCCCTGGAGGTCAGATCCCATGCAACAGAACTTGCCTCACATAAAACTACAAAACCGTCACAAATTATTTTTATCACAATCTCTGCTACTGAATAATTCATTAGAAGCCGCCCCAAACTATATCCTTACAATATTATGGCGTTTCCTGATACCCAACTTTGATACGAAACACCGAGCCTGGAGAAGGGACTTCATAGTGGCATCCATTCTGCCTTGATCTTCTAGCTACCTACAAAATAATACGAGGTTTGGTCTGGTTTTGAGGCCGAAAGAATGCTGGAATGGAATTTTAGTCTAGTCTATTAATCTACTTATAAATACTTTTCACATTTCCCAACCACATACCAGAGTTATAATTTCGTGTCTTGTTAAAACATTTTCAGTATCTAAATATGTTTAAGAGCTTAATGAGGTTCACATTTCATGTTGGGTACCACTTTTTGGTTATATAAGTGTTTTTCTACGACAGAAACTATAACATTTGTATTTTATGCAAAGCAGAACTACTGGTATATGTGTTAAAAACCACCAAAATTTCGTCAAAACTTTTCTTGTGAATTTGTGTTGCCAAATTTAATCTAATTTCTTTTCGTGCTTTTGGATGAAAGACTTATTGGGGACAGGCGGAACAACCGTCCACTAGAGTCCAATGTAAATACTGTCATAATTTAAAATGCGGAAATTCTTGACAAGCTGAGCTAATACAATAAAACCCCTCAAGTTGGACACCCCTTTATACTGAACACTTTTAATTGGAACCGGCGAATATCCTATAATTTTACATGTCCACAACACCCTATATCTTGGACACCCCTTTTGTTATAAGTTGGACAGGTTCGTGCACTTAGTTTCAATGCTTTTCAGGGAAACTTTTTCACTTACATATATTTTGTTATTTTGAATTTCTGACTGAAGAATGCCTCCTCTCTAGACATTGAACCCATCACTGGAATGCATTGCAAGTGTTTAACTATTCTTTTGCTGAACCCTTAACTGGACTACAGTATTTCAGAAGACACAGTTTTAACTCCATCAGTACTGTGCTTGCATTTGAGTCACACTGTGTTAACAGAAATGGAATATTTCTTTTTGCAATGGGGAAGCGAAAATTGATGGAATTAACTTTAGAAAATGTTATTGAGACTAGGGTGTAATGTGCAATGCATGGGAGTGGGCTTCAAAAGATTATTATTAATACTATTGTCATTAATTCTTAATTCAAGTAAGCCTAAAGTAGTTAGTGTATGTAAGTAAATAGATTATATTGTCATCAGACCACAATCTGATTTTTCTCTTTTCCTCTATCTTGGACACCTCTGTAAGTTGGACACATTTTCGTGGAACCCCAAGTGTCGAACTTAGAGAGGTTTCACTGTAATAATTTTGAAAGACAGACAGAATCATATAGTTCATTTGCGATAACAAAATATATTGTGTTGTGTGGAATGCCACCCCTCGCTACAGTTTCACTTTCGCCTATACATTATACACGCACGTACGTATCTGCAGGAACTTAGTAATGTAAACATTAAAACCTGCAGTTCATGCTAGGAACTCAAATTATTCAAAAAACCCTGCAAGCTATTGATTGAGATGCATTAGTTATTCAAACGAAAGGCTCGTAAATTTCCTCTCGACGTCAGTAATTTCTTTCCATCGTCAGGATTCTAAAGTTGTTATAACAAACACACATACAGTTGACTAATAGAATAACTTTACAAAATTACGTATCATTACATCAATCAAAAGTAAGTGAATTTTGTTTAAACGTGAAACTGTTCCAGTGCCAATTTCATACAGTGTATATACGTATATTTGCAAAAATGACAATGTAATTTTGAAACGTCAATGGTGTCAGGCACGTACATTAAACAGATTCGTCTGTTGAACCCCACGGCTTTTATCAATAGTCTGTTTTAACGACAGGTGGCAGCTCCTTATCTGAAAACACAGACATGAAAGTCTCTACACAAAATTTTATGCATCGTTTCTCTTAAATTATTTATAGTACATTTATTCTTGCCACTGCCTTTCATATCTTGATATTCCCTCTTCCATCTTCACCTTTTTACTCCTATTTTCATCTCAGCCCCTTACGCTTCTCCACCTTGTTTTCCTTTGCATTTTTCTCCTCTTTATCATCATATCCTTCCTCGCCCTCCACACAGTTTAGTTCGACCTCCAGTTTCCTTCTCATTTCATCCTATTTCTCACCAAGTATCCTCTGCAGTTGACACAACGTGATTTAAGTGCAGTCGAATCAATCTGCTCAGTGCCTTCAATTAAACCACGACCATTTCCTTCCAAATTATTTTCCTAATTCATTGTTCATTTAACGTCTTGCCATTCGACGCTGTAAACAAAGCACAAATGGGATGCATTATCTATTTTCCTCGGTTTTGTTCTCCTACCCTTCTTCCCTTTCTTCCGCTTAGCCCTGTAGTCCTTATTCTCTTTTCTCTTCTCCTATTCTACGTCCCATTCCGCGATCGTATGAAATGGTCTGCCTGCCCTCATAGTAGGCGGCAGGGGTCACGTTTACCATCTGGTCTATAAATTAAGGCTTGCCAAGAGAATATCTAGGGAGGTATTCTGTCCACATGTCTCGTCCATTTTTCCTGATAACACTGGGCGCCATATAGCATCAAATATTTTCAACTGTTTATGGAAATGTGTGCCTTTGACTATTTCTCTCGGAGAAACGTCGACCGATAAGCAGTTTAGCTAAAAACTTAAGACGACAGCTTTGCTCCTGATGCTTGAATCTGCACAGCAGCAATAATTATCAATTAATATTATAGTATAATGTAGTGACCTATTTTTTGTATACTTTCTCCTAGAAGGCTACATATTCTGACTACGTCAATACGGTTAGTTAGCATCTAACCTCGAATTTAGGCACCCTTGAGTCATGTCTAACTTTTGATATTAAACAATATTTTATGTAGAATTTGTACATATATTATTTTTAATTTTAATTAGTACAAATCTTCACAACTATCTATTTCCACGACGTTACGAAGCTCTCTTTCACATTTTAAAATTTCTGAAATCGGGGTGTGTCTTACATTTGATGGCGTCCAAGGATCGATGTCGAAAAATCGTACTGTACAATTATGCAAGGAAAATCTTCATGTTCGTCATACTAGTCATGAGACAGTAAACACAAAGATAGCGAAGTACCGCATTCAACTATATTTCGTTTCTTGGGCGACAGGTGAAAGGTCAGATCCTAGCACATCCATATGAAGTGTGGCAGACAGCGGAAAGCCGCAATGCACTTGCCTTGTGCAAATCTGCTCCAGTAGCTACACCTTCAGGAAAACGAGCGGAAGAGCTGAGTAACAGAACACAAACATGAGGACAGGAAAACGCGCAGGCCTAATTATTAAGACACTTCATAATCTCTTTACATCGTTCTCATTTAGACATGGCGGAGTCTTCCTTTGTTTTCGCATCCGTTTAAAAGAAATTAAAATTTCCATGACTAATAAAATATCTAAAATACTTCTTTCCTTTCCCCTCTTACTTCTTTCTGTTCCTTCCTTTCTGCCTTTCCCCCCTCTTTATTCTCTCTAATCTATTCTTTCCGCCTTTTCTCTCTTCTTCCTATTTTCCAATTTCAGAGCAAACAAATAATACGACTTCTGTTTTGGAGGGATGAGTCGCGTTGAATGTTTAAAATTATCCAACGTTTCGGCAAACAACGCCGTTGCCATCTTCAGGATGAGTGTGTGATGGTAGAGCGTTTCGGAAGCCCCATATATATAACCACCTAAAAACTGTTCTTACAAGAAACAGACAGTAAAGTCAATGCAGAAACAGAGTTCACCATTGCAACTGGGGATGATAAAAACGGCTGTGACTGTCAATAATATTAATATAATTAAAGATTTAAAATCTCTGCATTTGACTGAAGAATCTTCCTCTGTCTTCGCGTAAAAAGAGGAAAGATCATTATTCTGTTAGATCCGGTAGACGTAAAGATGAAGCAAGGTACATCCTTTGAGACGCAGTGAATTTTTAGATTTCCATATTTTAAGAACCCCCAGGGACCCACATCAATGGGTACGGGGACTGGCACCCCCGAGGTACCCAGTGCCTGGGGGCATAGCTCGGCCACCCTACCTCCGGGGGCTGTAAATACGGGAGGTCTGGTCCTCCAGGTTGGGGGTTGGGCGTGGGGCTGACAATCCCACTCTGTAAAAAGCAACTTGTTACTGCCGGATGAACTCATTCACGGCGGACTGGCAAACAGATTGTCTGTGAATGAGGAAGAATGGAAGAAGCTTTCGAAGAAGGCCAGGTCCCACACAGAGCTGTAGAGCCAATGATGATGATGATGATGATGATGATGATATTTTAAGAGTCTACAAAACAGACGCCGAATGAAGTCCAAAACAAAAGAGTAGTATATTCAGGCATACGAACCGAATGGTAATTTGAAGTATAGGTCTATTCGGATATTACAAAGACTATCCTAAGTCTCACTTTCCGAAGTTTCCGATCCTATGGTACTTTCCAGTGCAATTATTTTCAGGTAAGAAGATGGAAAAGAACCTAATTTGCGTAAAATAATTAATAAAACCATGGCGATTGCTAAAGTACAAGCGATAACTAACATAATATTATTTGTAAGTTGCAAGGTTGTAAGGTCGACCTTGGCCTTCTGGGTTGTAACGCTGTAAGGACTTGTAATTAGATACAAACGCTTCGGAGAAACTCTCCATCTTCAGCCACAAACTCTTTATATAATTACAACATCTCTTGAAGCGATATAACGTTACATCTGATACAACGTCGTCTAAAACGTGTTCCCTTTTATTTGCACCGCCACGCAGAAGTTCAGATACATTCCTGATTCATCGAACCACGGACCAGTTAACGATTCTGATGGTAAGTCTCTTTCTGTAAACGCGCAAAGCTGCTTTACATCGACACGGCCCGTATAAACCCGCTTTATCCTGGATCATCCAACTGTTGAGATGCGTATAATAATGTGGTTTCCTAGCTTACTTGCCCCATACATTTCCAGTGTCCTGTCGCTGACCCTGGTGCATTTTGATGAGACAACTAAACCCAAAACTGGCTACAGTTCCCACCCTTTTTATTCTTATAAGGTATGGCTGTTATCCAATACTTTGTATTCAACGCACAATTGTCCTAAATTACCCCTACACCAGACCCCCAACATCTGAAGCAGCCTTTCTTATTGTCAGTGTTTCTTTCTTTCAAAAGGAAATTCCACTTAACTTATTTAATTTACAAATGTCATTATCCATAAACTTTAAAGGATAAAAGTACAAATTATGGCATAACTTAATTGCCTTTATACCGTCCTGTAATTAGTAGTAACGCGTTGTTAGAACGACTACTTATAAAAGTTATACAGTGAAGTCTCCGTCCAGAATCTGAACGGTTATAACTAAAAATGCTCTCTGACAGTTCAGAAACATTTCTCCCGCTGAGACGTCCTCACAACTCCATTACGATGTGAGAATGCTGACGACTAATTTTTTTCGTCGTATTTATTTCCTTTTCGTCGCGAAATCCACTGTAAGTTAGTGGAAGAGACACACACTGATTTTTATAGCCGTGATATCTTGTACCTTCTTTTTAACAAAAGTCAAATGAAGTTTAAAAGGAAATTAAATTAACGAAACATGTGGCCTACGTAAGCCTAATAGCCTGTTTCTTACGTGAGCAAACATTTATTATTAAACTCTTCTCTTTTCCCTTGTCTGTCTTTGTATATGATATTCCTGTTCCACGTTGAACCACGGCCCAGCTTATTTAATTATGACACATTTATCGAATTTGTTTAATGACCATGTATCAACCACACAGATTACAGTGTGCCTAACATGGCTTGGCAGACTGATACGAAATGATTCCAAAGTTATTTTAACGTCTGGTCTTTCAACTGCACAAACTTTATACCACAAATGAGACGGGAATAATATCAGTACTGCCAAACAGGAAAGGATTGGGAAGGAGAAGGGTGTGGCTTGTTTATCCTGGATTTATCGCGATAACGCAGAGCCACGGTCGCGATTACAAGATTTCGAAACGTCACAAGATAATTCCTCTCAAAGGAGCAGATTTCTAACCAATCAATGGCGACGTTGAGCTATTTGCAGTGGCGGGACAGATTGTCTCAAAATTTTCCAAGGGGCACAACATTAAAAGATTTCAGAATATATCA
>NW_019059682.1:226407-255515 GCF_000696155.1 Zootermopsis nevadensis
GTGTATGTGTACGTTCGTCGCAGTGCTTTACAGATACTGTGCTTTCGAATAAGTTACTGAGGTTAAAATCTGTTTTCTTTTTCTGAAAACGTGCAGTACGTCAGAAGAAACTGCGAAAAAGAAATTTATAATTAATTTACCGAAACTTTTATTTAGAAACAAATATGAGATATTTTCTGGCCAACAGCAATTAATAATATTTGACACTATTACAGCGGCAATAATCTGTGTTCTTAAACAAACAACAGCTGTACAGAGAAACAGCAGCACAGAGGGAAGGTAAATCATAGTTGAACAGGATGACACTCCCTCAACCAAAATTTGTAAATTCTTGTTAAATATGTATAAATGCATTCGATTTCCAAATGTTGTGGTAAAATAATTGCAAGGCATTGCTATTTAACAGTGGATACAATTCATATACAACAGTTCATTATAATCAGTCCGAATCAGTATCAGCAATCAGTCGAAAATAAACTAGATGCAAGAATCTCCTATTATATGACTCATTTTGCTACATAAAAGAATATTATAATCATAAATTGTATCATCTGGTTGGATGATCGTTCACCTCTGCTTAGGCATGTGAACGTGAGACCAGCAGTCAAGCTAGTCGGCTTTGGCTCTCAGAAGGCTGTTACGCCACGGATTTAATTTTATCATGAGCATCATAAAATAATATTTTCTGAAATGTTTCCACATTGCATGCACTACGCAGATGATATGGCAATTTCATCCCCTGATAAAAGATCTAACAAATATCGGCAGCAAATCTAACTGGGCTATACAAAACTGAAAAAATATTATTTCTATTCAAAATACATTAATACATTTAATGTTTATCTGCTTGCTTAATTGAGTCTACAACCTGTGTGTTTTAAATAAGGCATAGATAGTCACAGGCTACGACCGGCGCATATACTGAAATTTAGTAATCATGCAGCGTAGGACAATAAAGTTAAAACGGTCAAGTGAATGAAAAGTGGGTGCTTATTAAAAAATAACATCTATGAAATACTTGAGTGCAAAAACAAAACTGAATCAGAACAAGAACAAAGAACGGTAGAATATTAGTAAAGCATAGTATTTTATAAGCACGTGATGTCACATTACGGTTAGGAGATTCATATTTTACATGATGAAAACCTGTTATGAAAATAGCAACACAGACCAGCCCGCGGTCCGTACATACACGGCGCAAGCCTTAAATTATCGCGGCAGTGAGTAGTCGTGGCCTGCACCAAATCTCGGTTACTAGGGAGAACCTAACACTGGCGCCACGGCATGGTAAATCACACGGTGATACCTCAAAACACATTCAACAGACATCGTTCCTACAAAGGGTTACATTTTTCTATATTTATTATTATTCCATCTATCACCACTTTATAGGGTATTTCCTTCTGTGTACCCGAGGCAAAACCTTGCCCCTGAGGTACACAGTGCAGCAGCTATTTCCGAAATACATTTTGTTTTTAATGCGTGTTACATGTACTATATACTTTTATTGTGAGGTATTACTGTATATTTTACGACAGCGTCTTTCGAATGACGTATGAAGATCCCAAAAAGGCAGTTTCCTGCAGTTCCCTGATGTTCTGTTCGCCCGGGATGTTGGCCAAATATTTTCTGAGTGACTTGGAGACAGTTTCAGTTGCTCCTATAATTATTGGAATTACTTTTACTTTCACTTTCCACATTCGCTGTATTTCAATGAGAAGGTCCTTGTATTTCAAGATCTTCTCTGCTTCCTTCTTAATCACATTCCTGTCAGTCGGTATTGCTATATCAATTAAGAGGCAAGTTCCATTTTTGTTTCTGATTCTGGTTTGTTATTTGGAGTGGTTATATCTGTATTGACTTGTTGGTTCCACAAAATAATTATTTGGTTATCATGACTTGTCTCAACTGCCTTCGGGATGTGTTCATACCAATGCTTCTTCTCTAGCTTTACCCCAGCTTTCCTCCATACATTAAAATGTAACTGAGTACAGACACGACCACGTCTTTGTATATATTGCTCTTGTGCCAGCACAGGACATCCAGACCCAACGTGATCTGTCACTAGCTTCAACAGAATCAGTAAGATTTTTATTAAACTCTCCATCATTTGCGTTACTGTAAATACATTTCCTCAAAACACATTCAATAAACGACATCTGTGTAATGGATGTAATATTTGCTTTAAACTATCCAACAACATTTCAAGTTTAACAGTGCCAAACGCTTTAACACAACCTATGAACAGCCCTGTATATGTATATGACAATCTCTAGTCATTTTTCGTACATATTCAATTAAAGTATTAAAATTAGGCGGTAGGGCGCTCTGTCTTCTGGCTGCGCTGCTTGAACGTTAGCTGACACATCGCAATTGAAAACAAACAGGAAAAATGGTGTTAGCTGCCTGTCTTTTTCTGGGCCGTTGCGCCGTGTAGTCTGATGGGCGTTAAGCGACGTTTCAGAAGTACTCGCTGCCTCCATAAACAGAAAATAACTCTGAAACGTCTGTAAACTTCTAACAGCCTAAATGGCGCAACAACCCAGAAGATAGCCAGTTTCATATTCGCTGATGTGAGAAACTCAAATCTCAGAACAAAATATTTCTATCATAACATGCTGGTCGCAGGTACAGTAATATTCATTAGTTAACTCATATCAGAAGTAAATTAATAATAAAATAACAGAAGAAGAGACATGATAGCAAGATAGGAGGATGATAGAACCGATCTTCGGATACTGAGGTACCAAGTTTATCAATTAAACGAGACAATGGCTAAAATAACATTTTTGACTTCGTAGCTTAAACACACGAAACTGTTCGCAAAAGAATAACAACACATACCGATACACCTACTTATATAACATGATAACTAGCTTTTAATAATATAAAAATGTAAATTCCTAATTCCTTGTAGGCTAGCCTATACCGACTGAAACAATCAGTTACAAAGCACGCATTAAACATTCTGAAAGCAGCGTTACATTCCAAGCATACACAGAGGTCGATATTTATACGTGCACAATATGGTTTTAATTGTTCACAAAACAGGGAACTGGCTTCAGATAAAACAGTATTCTGTTACCAACTGCTACGAAACAAACCCGAAGTACTGATCGTTTACATGATAACTGCAAGTAATAGAAACACACAATTAATTGGACGATACAGAAGAACCCTATCGTGACGGAATGTAACTTTATTACTTCATTATTGAGTTGCCACGGTTTCTAGAGCAGTGTTTTGTGCAGTGCGGTGTGAAAAGGTTTGATCTGAGAGAGAATAAAACTTAAACTGTTGCCAGTTCTTCTCAGTTATAACTATTTTGACATGTTCTGCGAAGAACAGTTAATTATTAGGTTCACAATGAAAAACTGCCATATTATCAACCACCTTTCAAAAGCCAGATGTCCTGTGTGTATCTGTTGGGATTTTTTCCGCAAATTCTATTATTTTGCACACACACACGGAGAAGAAGGAGGTTTTAGCCAAAGTCGAAATAATCACACATACCCTGGTCCGAATATGAAGAGTCTCAAAGGTAGGGACAAGAGGCCTTTTGAAGAAAGAACGCTTGTCCGCCATGATGAAAGTATGCCTGGCAGCTCCGTGGCATGCTGTTACGATGTGCCCCGGCATTTGAGTCGTTGTGTGAAGGAACATTCACACCAGAGATTTCCAAATTATTGGGTAGGTCGCGGTAGACCTCAAACATGGCCACCGAGGTCACTAGACCCCTACCGAGCACCTTCTTTGGGGATGTGTAGAGCTTTGTTTATGAAACAAAAAGTTACCAGAAGGCAGTGCTCTGTCGGATTTTTGCAGCGAAAGAGGACATACGGAAATTACTGAGACCATTGCTAAACTTTTTATTTATTTAGTGTTCTGTCTGACGGCAGGTCCATATGAACAGGATCTTTCCATCCTTTTCTCGGACTGGGACCTGTTCATATACGTTCTTGGCAGATGATCCAGAAGTGGTTTGCCATTGCTTTCTTCTGTGTGTGAAGGGAGTAATTGTTGGGATGCCACGGAAAACTCCGTGTTGCCTAGACCACGGCCTTGCCCAACACAAGTTATAAATTCGGGCACCGCCGGGAATCGAACCCGAGACCCCAGGATTACAAGGCCAGCGTTCTAACCGCTAGACAACCGTAACTCACTTAAGACACGTTCCGATAGGTGCAGGACACTGTAAAATATAATTTAATTTAATGTGATTTTGTTGTGTTAAAAACAATAAGAATTGACTTTCACTTGATTTTGGATCGGTCTGCTTTGTTAATAAATGTATAACAACTCACTTTCTTCAGAACTTCTCTTGTCCTTATCTACGGATATGTTCAACATGGAATTAAAGTATGTCTGATAATTTCGACTTAAACTGGCCAAAGAAACATTCCGTACAAGTCTGGCAGTGACCTCCTGGAAAACCCTGTTCATCGATCAGACACGTCTCTTTGGAACCATGAACTATGCAACAACAGAAATTCCAGTATCGATTTATCGAAAATTAACACTTTTCACAAGTCAACCTTCGTCAGTTGATTAATTACTATTCGTTTAACGTTCGGTGTACATTGGTCTTCGCGTGCACAGAGAGTCTCATGATCCACGATTTGACAAACGATACACGAAGGAGCTGTGGTGTGTATGTCTGGGATTGTACATCTGTCAGTGAGAAACGAACCGGTAGCTGTTTCGACTGTCATCCCCGCACCTACACTGGACCAGTCATAACAAACACGAGACATGACATGTACTCTGAGACGATCTATCATTCCCGTACATGGCCACCTAGACAACTGCAATCGCACAAGAATTTCTATGGGGGTAAACATTACTTCACTCTGGAATTTTTTTATCCGATATCATTACAAGTGATGATAGCCATAACCGGTCATTCACCGGCCCCTACAGATAATCCTGTCAAAAACGTCCTTCAAGCCAATAATCTGTCGAAGTCAGCGCCTCAATGAACACAATAATACAGTGGCACAAGGACAATCGGCGATGTCTGTCAATAAAAAATTTTCTGAACTTCTTCTCGGAAAATAATCGGGAAGAAACCCGAAAAAAGTGAGGAGAAACTTAAGACTTTTTGCTATTGTGGCGAAATTACGACAAAGAAAGTTTAGAAAATCTTTGTTAACACTCCGCGAAAGAATATTAGTAATTGTAGTTAAAATAATGTAATTTATGTAATGATTTTACACCTTCTTGGCGTTGTGATTAAGTATAGAGGCAACTTTACCCTCCATTCCCACGAAGATTCATTATCTTTTTTTAAACTGTTGAGACCACATTTTGTTTAAATCCTACTATAAAGTAATACAATTCGTAGGATTTCAGCTTCCCACGATGACGAATGTCTTCTCGGTTATAGCGTCGCAGCAAGAACCTCGCAAACGTTGGCAAACTTCTACCAGACTAGACGGCGCAATAGCTCAGAAGACAGCCATATTCGCAAAACAATTCCTCGAAATCTCCGTACACTACAGACTACCTTGCTTCTTACAGTAGTGTTCAAATGCATCACTAATTATAGCCATTTACCTCACAGAGTGCCCACCATTACCCATCACTTTTTGAGACAATCTGTACCTCGTCCATTCTCATTCATCAACAGAACAAAATGACCAGGTAGGTACAGTCTCGATAAAAACTATATCGCACAAGTACGCCACCCATAAATAATAAGCTACTTAACTTACCAATACAAGAGAGAGAGAGAGAGAGTGAGTCAGTGAGTGATGAACTTTCTTGTTCCACAAAAGCAAAATACTAATTACACCGGTTCTGCTGTTCAGCGAAGACCGTGCAGAATGGAATAAGATTCGAGCGTTTAATGAGATTGCAGTTATGCTGATTCTGATACTGAAGTTACTTGCAGTAAAGTCAACTGGCACTTGTTTCATATGGGTTTGAATGAGATGGCTACCGCATACTAAAAATAGTCAAAATCTGTTGTTTCCTTTAGAAGCACACATGGTAAAGTTCGCATCGAAGTAAACCATGACGCCGCGGGGACATTACGTGAAACGTGGATGTTTAGCCTTGTGCGCAAGAGTGACGTCATCGGTCAGCTTCACGTTCCAGTCGCTTCGTCTCCGGGAAAAATATCTGGTACTAATTGAGCTCCGGCAGTGGTGAGGATGAGGTACAGGAGACAAAAAGCTGTCATTGGCGGGAATCGATCCCCAGCAGTTTCCATTTACACTTTATAAACTTAATGCAGTCATAACTTACTGTCGAGGACTGAGGTCGCTCAAGGTGTTAGAAAGAAAGATAAACGTTAAAGAAAGGAAGAAGAAAATGTAAAAGAGGAATAAAAAGTGAAAAGACAGAAATGAACAAAATACAATAAATAAATAAAGAATGAGAGCGAGGAAAGAATGAAGACAAGAAATACGAGACAAAGCGCATCGACCTAAAAGGAATTACTCGTGTGATTAGTAAGAGGAGAAGTCTTAACTAGAGATCAAACCCTGCGCATTTGTGTAACTGCAGTGCGTGGCAGATCAGAGTTCAGGAGTCGCAGTCAGTGGCCGACTGTCAGACTGTTTGTCTTATCGCATATAAACGGCTGATTAAATGTACTTGCCCTGTTCGTCTGGTGGGGCGTGAACAACGTCGACATATTTATTTATACAGCAAATAGTTCAGTTTTAACCAACACTTCAGCGATTAGGACAGCGATTGTAACGCGGCAAATGATTCGAAAATTGCTGAAATATACCAAGATTGTAAAAGTGTGTTCTTTCGAGTACACTGATCTTCCAAAGGTCACATAGGCCAATGTTGCACTCTTGCAATCTCAGGTCATTGTTGAGGAACATGTTCCAAAATAGACTCACGTGAGCGTTGCACCAATGTGGTCCAAGGTCACTTGGGCAAAAATGTGTTCTCATTGTTGCGGATATGCCGGTTGCCTAAAGCAAGAGAGCATTCTGGTAAAAGAAAGAGATACAAAAAAGCGATGGACCACAAGAACTTACACTGTTAAGTGGACACAATTGGATGTACACATGAACACAGTTCGGAAATTTAATGATTAATGATGGGCTGTGTCTAGAAGTTGTTCTTTCGCTTTGTACTTATATTCATTTGTGAAATTAGAGCGGAATAATGAAGTCATACCAGTTCGCCTCCATGCTTCACGCAGACTACACTTATTTACAACAAAATTGGTTTTGGCCACCTGCACTACGATTTGTCTGACAAACTTAACTTTGGTCTATATCAGTTCAATATGAAATACATTATTTATATTTATTCTAAATTATTTCGTTTTGTTCATTATTTAACAAAATACAGAGATCCTACCAAATGTTTTATAAGTGTGTATATGTTGCGTGTGTTATTTTCAAGATGACGCATTCTTTGAGCGAATGGGCAGAACGCATTATTGGGGACAGCATCAAATCGGATTCATGAAAATGTTGTCTTATTTGGAAAATTCAATTCGAAGCTTTGAAAGCACAAACACTTACATTATTCTTTCAAAAGCTCTCTGCCACTGTTAACGAATCGAGTTCTTGTCGCAAATGGCATAAACTGGAATTATTAAATGAAAACTAAATGTTACGGAAAACACTGGGGTACTGGGAACGACCCGTTGTTCAAGTGCCTGAGCACTGCGGGTCCCAACTTTTCGTTGGTTTTGATCTATAGACATTCGGTAGGACTCCTTGGATGAGGGATCGGCCCGTCGCAGGAGAGCACAACACAGAAAAACGCGGACAAAGACACATGCCTTGAATGGGATTCGAACCCACGGTCCCAGCGACCAAGCGGCACAAGGCCCGCTCCTCAGACTACGCGGCCACTGCGGACCCCCTGAAAACACACATTTCGAAAATAATCGAATTACCAAATTAATTGAACACCATTACAAGTAAGAAATGAGTCAGTTATATTTCTTACAGTTACACGATTGTGAGATCTTGTGTGTAAACAGCTCCTTGGTAGACGATGTTTTACGCCGTCAGCATCAAAGCACAAAACCGGACACGATTCTAAGCCAGTTTCACAGGCTCACGATCTATTTACCTTTAGACACATTATATCACCATCGTCTTACATCTTTTCTGGTCTTCTCAGTGATCATCTTCCCTGCCAAAAGTTTGCATGAAAATTATGTCTACTCCCACACAATCTAAGTGCTCAGCCACTGTAACCTCCTTCAAACATCAACAGGTTACAATGCAAATATCAAAGTTCTAAACAGTACGCTGACTTCTTTCGGTACTTAACAAAGGGTGATTGAAACCAAAGTGCCCAGGTAAATATTTATCTTATATTCTTCCCTCATAGTGCGGGTAATATCCTTTTACGTGTTAAATCCACATTTTCAGCACAAGAGATAAGCCTTGAATGATAACTCATCACAATATAGCCGATATCTGCCATCTAAATTATTACTCGAATTTATGAAGACAAGAGAGAATTGCTGTAAATATCAAATGTGGTCAGCGTTTGAGTGAAACAAAAGGAATGTGACCAGACTGTCACATAAATATTTCCATCCAAAACCACAAGAAAACAGTCACAAAATTTTACTGTTTTTCCACACCGGCTGACTTGTATTACATTTATGTAAACAGAAACAAAACCACGATTCTTATTATTAATAGGTATATAAATCAAACACTGATTGACATGGGGTATTACTGCTCTTTCTTAGCAACCGAATAGATAAAAATATTGACAATTATTACAAACACTACAGCATTAAAACGCAACGTCTGAATTTCGTAGCCCTACGTCAAATATATTCTAAAGGGTTTTGAAGACAATAAATTAAATTTATGATTACTAGGTTTATGAACTATGACCACTTACTTTTCAAAACTGTGGACCACAGAGAAAGTTCAGAAATTGACTGATTGATGTTTTTCAAGGTCTAGGGAAATTTTACGACTCTGCTGGTTAAAGCCGTATTTTCAAATACTACGAATAAATATGCGTTCTTAATTCCTCTACAACAAAGCATAGCCTTTACACTGTACAATACGTACACTAAGTAAGGTTTTCACGGCGGTGAATCTGAACATGGCTGTCTTCTGGGTTGTTGCGCCGTATTCTCCGATGGAAGACTACCGACGTTTCAGAGATCCTTGCTACCTCCATCATCAGGGTGATACTACATGGCGCAACAACTGATAAGACACCCATCTTCAGAAACTAATTAAAACGTATGAGAATTCCAGTCTATAACTTATAATGGAAGCCTGTTGACATGAATTAGCTTTAGGGAACAAATATGACCGACTTCTTATACCTATAGACGAACATAAACCCAGCCTCCGAAACGTCGTGTTTACAATGCAGGCTCAGTGCCAATAATTATCTTTACCTACGTGGTACCAATATAATAACTAGCTTCATTTTGAGAGTGGCAAAAATATCACCTCCTCTCACCATTTTCCTTAAGACGGATAAACAGCGAGCGCCAGAAACGTCGCTTTTAAAGTGGGACCCCAGTGATAACAAACTTTACCCAGAAGTCAAACTCTATCGAAACTCTTTCCTTTTGCCAAGAGACGATACACAGCCAGTCTACGAAACATAAAATCTTTTGTGGTCCAGGCAACGGGCAATGCCCATGAAAATATTCTCGTGACAATACATGCAACAATAAAATACGCCTATGTAGTAATGACTTCATTGTTCAGTGAGACACTATTTTTCAAATATTAAAAATAATTTGCTTTTTTATGTAAGTCAAATGTTTAAATAATAAAATAAATGCATTAACGGTTCAAGGTTAGAATCAGGTACTTGCCCATCCAACACCGTCAGGCACTCAATGTTATTTTATGAAATTATGTGCCATTAAGGGCACTCGTTGCTCTTTCGGAATGGTCGATAATTTCATAAGTTGACTGTACATTTAACTGAAGAAGGCGGGCTACATTATTATAGCTAAGTGACTTCAATGAGATGTCACTTACTTGAAAGCCGCTCATTATAGTCCTTATTATGATTCACTTAGTCCTTTCCATCATTTGTCTGATGTTCTGTGCATATGATGGGCCCTTTGCCTGTGTCTTTACTCTCAGACGTTACTGTATAATTTCTGAACGCTACGAAACTTTTTGTTGTGGAGGTGGGGAGATAAAAAATACAACAATATGCAGGAACTTTAATTGAGGGTCCTCACCCCACCTATCCCTCTGCATGAGTCAGGCATCCATAGTAAGTGACAAAAAGTACAAGTAACCTACTCTCACGGGTTATATAGAATAAAGTCGCCATGCCACTAACCACATCACGAAGGGTACAGAGGACAAGGGGGTAAATATCCAAGTATCTTTAACCTCGGTTATAATGGAGTTACACAGTTAGCTTCACGCTGTGTCTGATTTACGACCTACGAAAACATCAGTTCACACTGGATGGAAGGAGTGGAGACGGGGGCTAGTTCTTGCAATTTTCAATTACGATTGCCCGTGTAACAACTAGCCCCCTTCTCCCCTACCTAAAGATTAACACGTAGAAATCCGTAACTTCACACGTACTCTTGAATAAATGAGAATTTTAGTTTGTCATTATGGGAGAACGACCTAGATTAAGGCTGATTTAATAAATTCTACGATCAATATCCGAGGATAATAAGGATTAAGTAAACGATTAACGGAGAAAACCGTGTAAAAAGGAAGCGGTACAACCTGCTGTTGCAATCTTCGGAGAGACGTGAATTTAGTCTGCTAATAATCTGGTCAGGAAACTTGGTCCCTTTCTGTACGGAAAGAACACAGGATAAAAATATTTAAGAAGATGGTGCTGAAACTACGAGACAGGTCACGACATAAGACTGGAGAAACTGCATTATGAGAAGCTTCATACTTCGTACTCTTCATCAAATCAAGGAGAATAGATGGTCGGTGCAGGTAACACATGCGTAAGGCATGAGGAATGCACAAGAACAAAAATCAATAATCAACTCCAGTGTCTTTCAATGACAAATTACCTCAAACGCTAACGCGATTAACTTGTATTACAAATGCACCCAGTTCGAATCCCGTCTGCAATAATGGCTATCTGAAATGAGGGTTAGCTTCATCAGTCAGTTTCTCGTTCACAGTGGAAAATTATTCTGTAACAGTTGATGTAAAACAAATTCTGCCGCACGTAAGTTCTGTTAAATCTTTTACATAACTGCCGACATTATTTCCAGATCACACTCCGTTTCATTCTCGCAACATTCCATATTTTGTAACGTTCAATGTCGGCGATGCGCCTTTGTCATTATCTGCGGCCGGGGCAGTTGCCCCGTTCGTACTTCCCTACATCCGCCACTGCACTAGCCTTGAAAGAATCGGTTCTTAGTACTCTTAACTATGTCTCCCTTTATAAACACATCAAGAACAAAAAATATACTACAGTGTCCAAGCACAACTTTTTTTTTGTTTTTATTTTTCAATTCAAGACGAGCTGCATGAAAGTTGTATTTGATCTAGGCTACCACCTATTTAGCAGTCCAAATGCTGGCGAGGCATAATGACACAAACTTCCCGGCTTGTGACTCTGTCTCACCCTTGCTGACAGGCCATGTGATGGATGAGGTCTCAAAACTCTGCCCCCTCCTTTCTCGGACCGCAGACTCCGCGTCCACAGATCTTTACCACGCGATAACGACAGCCATTAGTCTGTCCACAGCGCCGCTGCTGCCACCTCATGATAGGATGAGTGATTCAAGTCACTAGTCACCACATTGTGCTGATTTCCCATCCCCGTTGCTAATACGAAAGAAACAAGGAATACATACAGAATAATGGAGAAGAAATCTGACGAAAAGCTTTCGTCTAGACAGAGACAGAAAATGTGATATTAAAATTAGTCTTGGGAAAACTTGGCGACGGGACAAATTGCAAACACAATGGAACACCAAACATATGCAGAATTTTGGTCAGTAATCCGCTGGGACCACCGAGAAGTATATTGGAGGATAAGTTACAGAATCGACCAGAGATCAAACCGGTTCAAGATCGTTGGCTGAATCGGAACTTCAGCTTCTGTTACGATAAAGTTAGTTCCTTGTCAATTAGTCAAAAGTTAGTCAACTCTCGGAAGCATATATTTATGTCAGGTACACCTATTACATTTTTCTACATTTGTTGACCGACGCTTCTTTACGTCGAGAAAGATAATATGTAAAGGCCGAAGAAATGTTGATTCCTAAGGACACCCCAATGAAGGATAATTCATACTTCAAACACCCAAGTCTCAAGAAAGTGGCCTTCTAGGCTGTTAGTTAAACTGTGGAGAGTTTTAGTTGCTTAAAAGCGACTGGGGGGAATGTGCTAACTCCATCATCCATGATTTCAATAAGACGCAGCAAACCAGAACACTGCTAAGCTGTCTCAGGTTTTTCCTTGAAGAAAAGTGGTAACTACAGTCGGCACCTGCTTCGACATTTTCAAATTCACAATTTAAATCACACTAATAGTTATTGAATCTGGTTATCATAATGAAAATAATATGTTTTCACAAGCATCATTAACCCTTTGTAACGCAGATGATTTGTCTTCTTGGAGCTATGTAAATACTAGTTATTTAAAAGTGTTAAGAAGCATTGCTTTCAGAATTTCTTCAAATGATTCAGTCTATGTACTGAGTTTAAACAGATCTTTAAATTAGTACCCAAAAAAGTACTCTGAAGTAACGAGTGGATAATGCTACGAAAGGGCACGTTCTACTTTCTTTCAGTGCAAACAAGAAAATAAATTTACATGTTGCGTTAAAACGGATTGTTTTTATTTTGTAAAAATCGATAACCACAATAACAAAAGCGACATTAAGGTGGGACACAGTGGCGAATGTAAAAAAATTATAAATATTTTCTTCTCGAAGTAATCTCTCCAACAGCTTCCTTAAATGCTGTATCAAACCTTCGATTCAGCACCGCGCATTAGCCAAGTTCCGCATCGCTGCCCTTTGTAATTATTAAAATACAAAATACTGTCACCGCAAAGTTATAGATGATGATGACCTCGACACAAATGTCACGAGCCCAACTGCAATGGATAATTAGTTACTACCACCAAATTAAAAGTAAATTGTATTTTTCGCACGACAGCCTTGCTCTTATTTTATATTTGCATATTTTTTGAAAATGTTACACAAGAGCGAAAAAACCCGTAATATTATACCATGATGGTGTATTTATTTTTTAAATAAATTAAATAAGGCAGAAATCGTACGCCTTAGACCAAAGTGGTAATATCTGGGAAAGACATTTTTGTAACAGAGATAAAAGGCCGATATTTTTGCCAGTAACGACAGAGATTTAGTTCAAAATATAGTCTCTTCTCTCCAATTATCATGAAAAGCTTCGCCTAAACTGTGTTCCAAAGAACAATGGAATTTCGTAAGAGTATGAAACAGTTTTTCTACAGCGTTCATTGACACTGCCACCCTGCAAAAACATTTGCAATTTAAACTTATAAAGTCAACCAACCTCCAAAGTCATCACTTATCAGACGTACGTACCATAAATGTACACAATAAAAACGAATTATTCACGCAGTTCACCACAGGCGGTACTAAGGAACATCAGTTATTAAATGACTTTTACAATCGCACAGCTTACCATTTCTTGACTTACAGTTTCTCGTGAACTGGAAGCAAATGACAAAACCCCTAAGCTTGCTGTCCACTTTTCAAATGCGTAATACGCAACTGTACATGACAATCCCCTTCATGTTAATTTACTGCAGACAGAAATCTACTGTAACAAAACTAACTGCACTAAATGAATAGCAGTGCATGGAGCGATACATAATTATTGTACTTCGCTAATGTCCGTTATATCTACTATCCATTATTATAAATATTATATGGCGACGGTGGGTAAAAATCTGTAAAATTGTTTTCTTGGAATATGTCCACCGTCTAAATTATAAACAAAAATCAGAGTATAGACAACGTCCTAGAAAACAATTGTGCAAATATGTTAGACCTTAATAAGGTTAAGATTTGATGTAAAGTACCAAGCTTTTGTGAAGTGAGCCGCTTTAAAACATCTCTTAAAGTTTAATGGAATTATATATGTAGTGGGAGTTACTTTTATCCAAATGAACCAAAATTAAATTCGCATCGAGCAATACTAAAATTGAGATACACCGACATTCAGGAGTCCAGGATCTGTGATATGCAAACAGAAGCGGTCTTGCATTTCGAGAACTTTAGTACAAACCACATACTACAATAGTAAATAACTCATGTTAGCTAACCTTTTCAGCCCAGTGGAAACTCTACGTACTATCTGCTTTAATAATTATTAAGCAGAGTGATCAGTGCAGTATTAATGATTATAATCATTGAAACTGCGCTGATCACTCGTCCGAGTCGTACCAGCTGTCTAGCAGATCAAAGCCAACGAAAGTTGGGACTCACAGATGCTCATGGCACTAAATTACGGGTCGCCTAAGTATCCTAGGTAAGTAAGTAATACTGCATTTTGCATTATGTGATTCGTATGATTCTCACTGTAAACAGTGTTGACCACTCGATCTTTGTAATGGTGATGTGTGGTATTTTCTTTGGAATACGAGCTGGATTGTTAAATATTTAGAGTAGAATCGGCTTCGAAGGGCTAAATATATACCACAGATGACTTCTGATAAATAGGCCTACAATAAATTTCTCTTTGTAATGTGTGATAATATTAAAAAGTTCCATTACATGAAATTTAAGAATGGTTCATTATTTCAACACATCAAATAAACGAAATCGTGTCATAGCACTGGATCATTTAAAAAACTACACATCAACAGCTCCATTTTAAATAAGAAAAATCAATATTAAAGTCATTTTAGTACCTTACCGCACATTTTATTAATGTACACAGAACTGGAAACATCAGGGGCAATAGATCCGATCGTTGTTGACTACTTCAAGGGACCAACTCGAAACTCACTTGGAGGCACACGAAAAAGAATCGAAATAAACAACACCCAGGGAAATATCCCTAGAGAAGCTCAGAATCGCTCTACCGGTCAATATATTTATTCCTCGTCATTTATGAAACCCTAGGGTTCATCAACCCGTTCACAAAAGTCGGTCATTGGATTCTTAGCTGAGTTATGAATTAACCTCTCTATTCATCTGAGATTCATTTCAACATTTTCATTTCACTTATACACAGGTCCCAAAAGGTTACTTTCTTTAGGGTTTTCCGACAAAAAGGCAAACAGTCTCCAGCCTTTCAATGTTTTTTAATAACTTTGTTATAACAGGCCACGTAATCCGCGCTTAAACAAAGCATCGTTAAATAAACATACATAGTCCCTCGCCTCAAAATGTCGCTGTTTCTTCAAAGGGGGTTCTTGCTAAGTTATGGGGTCATTTCCAGGCACGAAAACAGTTTATATTATGTGGTTAACCACTGCTTAATCCAGTTTCACTGTAGGAAATATACTTTACGAGCTGTCACAAATAAAATGACGTCATACCTGTCAAATCTTTTCTTAACCGCACGTGACGGCGTATGTCACAAGAAGAGCTGGGTAACACGTCTACGTATTCCATCGACAAGATGAACGTGAAACAATGCTTCACCGATGTCAATTACATAATTTAGGATTATCAATTAAATTAAGTAGAATGTCTTCGGTAGGTTCCATATTTTACAAATTCTTCTTAACTCCTCGAAGCCTAAGATCATCTGACATTCAACGATTGAGTCCGTACCGCAAAGAAAACATTTCACCATTACGAAGATCAACTGGTTAATACTGTTTCATGAAATAATCACTGCTGACGAAATCCGTAAGAACATAATTTAGATTTCCTGACTATTAAATCAGGCGGTACTTATATTTAACGACGCGCTTTTAAGGGTTAAGAACCTTGTCAACCCTTGCTGCTATGGTCACATCATGCGTCCTTATACCGCAGGTTCGAATCACTAACTGGGTATGCAGTTTGTTTCGATTTATTTTAAGCTGGTGCATAACCAGAATCGGATGATTTACGACGGAATCAGCAGCAAGAAGACAAGAGGTCAAAGATAATTCCAATATTGAATCGGCAATTTATATTGGTACCATGAATTCAATTTACACTGCTTTAGTACCATAAGAACGGGGCAGTTTCGACTAATAACCGCTTAACTCTACCCTGAGTTTCTTGTAGGCTTCCTTACTCCCCAGGCGAATTCCATTACAGCAGGCTGAACACCTCCTTCAGAATTCATTATCCATTAACTATTCATTGCCATCTTCCCATTTCTCTAGGCTTAATATAACATTTGCACTAAAATGGTTTTGTTTAAATCATAATCCTATACATGAAAGATTTCAGGTTATCGCGGCGGCTAGTATGAAGATGGATTTTTCATTCGCCCTGATGATGGAGGCAGTAACCACCTATGAGTCGTCAGTAAACGTCAACCAGATTTAACGGAGCAACAGCCCAAAATACAACCGTCGTCATCATTTAAAAAACACTCTTAGACGCACTGACAGTTTTCGCCTTGAATCCTGACAAACCATTCCGATTTTTTTTCCCATCGTCTATGGTCAGCTTGACCGTCGTGACCCATTTCGGGGTTTTCTTGCCAAAGTACCACAGTGGTTTCGCCTTGCCTACCGCTGCCAGTCCTTACCCACCAGACTGGAAGAGGAGACGCGGACAAACATCCATGCTTTGAGTGGGACTCGAACCTACGGTCGCAGCGCACGAGGTCCATGCCTCAGACCGCGTGGCCACTGCGCCGACCATTCCGAAATACACTGACATTAAAAACAAGACAAATTACATATGCTACTGACACAGGCCTAAATATTTTATCTTTCTACCAATGTAGCTTTCTCTTTTAAGAAATTATTAACAGCACTGGGTAATACTTAAAAATTCAACAAGATATATAATAAAAAAGCCTATATCAGCTACAGTGCTGACATAAACTGTCATGAAGTTTTCAACAAATTTTTCTTTTTAAAAATCCGTCTTTAAAAAAACAACTTTACAATAGTGACCCAAACATTTTCATAGCAGGAATCTGAACCCTTCTAAATAAGCCTACAGTGAGACCAGAGCAAACAAACAATTCGCTTTTCAGTAGTAGTGACTTATTTCACTGATCCGCTGAGAAGGGCCCGCTTTGATTTCTTCGGGTTGCTGTACCCGCACGAGGGTTGACAGTGACATGCCCCTTCTAACAACTCTAGTCACAACACACACTCCACCCTTTCGATCAACGCCCGCCGTCTGGTAGGATAGTCAGAGTCGAAACACCTTGTGGACTTCTCAGGTACCCGCTCCATTCCCACGGCTTCCGTATTATATTGCCAGGAAACCCCTTGTATTCATCGCGCCTCGGAATCATACCTCCTCGGCTCCTGAGATTTATTCCCTCAGATCTCGATGATATTAGGCAATCATTGCAGTTATCTCCCACTGAACGTCGCATGTATCACAGAATCGTTCTATTTCTCTTCGATACCAATATAGAGCACAGATCAATGTTAATATCAAGCATTATTGATATCGAAAAATAGTTTTAATCCAATAGAATTCCAATACACAGCACCGACTAATTTTAATGTCACGGATTCTGCTGATATCGAGATACCGTTTCAATTATCAGTATTTCAGAAGAGAACGCGGACTGATTTTAATCTCGCAGATTATTCCGAATTTCAGCTGACTTATGGAATTATTTTAATTCTAATTCCGACAACATGCAAATATTATTTCACGTCTACTGGTTTGCTACATACGTTGCGAATTTATTTCACCCTACACAGATTTAGTTCTCCAAAATTTGGACAGACGTTACGATTTATTTAATATCAAACGGATTCCGAAGGACATGAAACAATCGAAACTCCCAAGGGGTTACAACTGGGCCGATCATGGAATAAAACGTTTGCTTCGTGAAGCATTTTACGACGCACTTCAACCTTACTAACCTGAACTGTTGATCACTTCGACCGTCTAAAGATATTACAGATTATTAAAAGTGTTAACCGAATAATTACCCCACGGTCGAAATATGTACCATTTCTCCCATTCCATGTTTTCCATTGTTAAATAAACAGCAGTTGAGCACAATGAGGTAATTCTTTATATCCAGTGCCATTGATGCAATTCGGTTTAACCTCCCACCAGGTCTAAGAACTTCAAAAAGTCTCTACTTCAAGGATTTTCGATTTAAATTTAGTGTGCGTTTCTCACCTCCACCTCCCCCATACACCTTCCAGCTCATTCTCCTTAATTTAATGGTTGGTGAATACATTTCACACAAGACAAAGGAAATGTAAAAAGAGTTCTTCGTATTTCACATACTATATACTCTATATAGGAACGGCTCCAACTTTAATTAAGAAAATTCCGAATTTAACTCATAACACAACTATAAAACCAGTTCTCTGAAGAACCTCTGACGTACAGTTTAATTCAATTGTTCTCGCTAAAAATGGTGACCAGCAAATATAAAAATAATATATACAACTTAGTCCTGTACATGTCCTGTAAATGCGCTGTTAGATATAAACTCAAAAGAAACGTGTCCAGTTGATACTTCACTTTTCAACAAACAAACATTTCTCATAAAAACTTTATAAGTATGTTTACGATCAGTCAATAAAGCAGATTTCGGTTGGTAACTGTAACGAGCGTTTGCTTATTGCTATAAAAACCGAAAGTCAAATACACATTTCGCAAAAACATCAAGTTTTTCAATAAATACAAGACCTGTAACTAAAAAAGAATATCTAGGTCTTATTATAAGTGTGCCTAATGTAAGTTGCACCTCAGAAATTCACATCGCCAATATAATGAAGTATTTACTAGCTGGCACTTAAGAAGTACGCGCGTGTGTTAACCTCAAGTGACGCTGCGCTCAAATCGCGTTTTAAGAAAATTCATTCAATGGTTCAAGTCGTATTGTGAGGGCGACATGCACGGACATAATAACTTATCATATGGAAAGAAAACTAGAGACAAACCCGTGGCATGTCTCGATAAGTCACACTCTTATTACATATGGCGTAGCGCGTCTCAAATATTTGCATATCATTCTTCACATAATTCGTTATTAGACAAAAAGTAGAGGAAAATACGATGCAGGTGCAGATGGCAGTAACTCCAGAGGCTTCAGAACCCACGTAAATATCTCGCGACTCCTGCTGTTGAAATGCGATATATATCATAATCACAAGTGCCAGCAACTTGATGAGAAACTATTGTTACAGCGTCTGTACACCCACTGACTTGCAACAGTAAGCTGAAGTCAGGAAACGAGATGCAGACAGAGGATGGCCGTTGAGGGCAGCATTCTCTATTGTTGGAGTCGCAATGCCATGAGGCATGTGAGTGGAAGAGTGTACTCCACGCAGAAGGTAGAAGAGAAAAACAGGGAATTGAAGTAGAAGAAGAATAAAAAATTAGAAAGGGGTAAAAAGTACAAAAGGAAGTGACAAAGAAAATAACAAAACAGAGTAATAAACAGACAGAAGGCGACAATAAAGAAACCAAATTACACAGTGCATGAGTACTTTGGTATCTGCTGCAGATACCAATTAACTGTATGTTTCTGTTTTATCTTGCGTTGGTAATTTCTGTCAGAAAAAAGCGGTAAAATTTTGTAAAACAGATAAACAATAAAGTCCGTTGTTCACAGAGATAGTCAACAATAGTTATATACATTTCATGAAACATTTCAGAACCCAGTTATCAAAAATATATAGCATTCAGAAAGCAATGCTTTTCCAATTCGAAAATTATATATCAATGCAAAAAAATTCTTACTTATCTTCGTGATCCGCACCTTCCGATCAAAATCCTCAGATATGGGCGCTAAATCTTTATCATTTTCTTTATTTAAATCTACAAAAAATTTAAATTGTGTTTTCTTAAATGTTCACGCTTTCGAAAAATGTTTCAAATGAAAGTTGTGTCCCTTCTTTATATTTGTACGATAATCACTTTCTGGGAACTGATAAGTTTATCCCACTATACGCCATGTAGGCGTTTGGGGTGAGAGGAGGTATAGCTCCTCTCTTCCTTGACCTCGGCACTAGATGGGGGTGAGTGGTCAGCATCACGCCCCGGCCGGCTTTACCCCCGGGAAAGGACCCCGGTACCCATTGTAGAGGAGGATGGGTGGGCCCCAGAGCCGGTCTAGACGTAGAGGCTAAAGGAATAATTCTCTACCCCTGTCGGGGATCGAACCCCGGCCGTCCAGCCCGTAGCTAGTCACTATACTGACTGAGCTATCCCGGCTCATTCTGGGAACTGATAAGTTCAATATTATATCCATGTTCTGAAACAAAATTTGGTGTCGACAATGTAACTGACATTAATTCAACAGCTTTGCAAATGATGCATACTGGCGAAGTCATTATCGCTTTTCTAATTCAAGAAACAAAGAATAAAGAAAAGAAGAACACCATAAATCCTTACATTGATATAGAAAATATTTTGATCACTATGCACATAATGCAACTGATCAAAATGCAGTTCACAAACACCATAAATCCTTACATTGAAATAGAAAATATTTTGATCACCATGCACGTAATGCAACTGATCAAAATGCAGTTCACATTTCATATCATACAAACAAAAACAACAATTATTGTTGTAATGTTACGCATTATTTAGATGTTCGTCTGGGAACACACAGACACACAGGCACGAAGAAAAGGCTGCTTTCAAGAGACAGAGTCCTTGTCAATCATAGTAATATGGGATGTTTGTGTCACACATTAAACTTGTCTCATTAGTGTGGAAATGGGATGACCGCACCTCTCATCCGCACTAAAACATTGCCTTGTCAGTCTCTGGCCCGATAGATAAGAGAAACTGAGAGCGAAGATGCTGTCAGCGAGACACAGACTTGGAAACCTGTCTGTCCAGAAGACTGCCACAGCGTGTCCCAAGCTTCCAGTGCTATGGCAAAGGACGTGCTAGACACAGTAAATGTATCATGCGTCCACAACGACACTCTCAAACTCAGCACTTTTGACAATGTTTACGAACTACTAGATATACTCGAGCGACTATGAAACAAACAAACAAACAAATGACGTCAATTCCTTTTGTTAACACGACCAAATAATAAGTTGCGAGATCATAATTTCTGCAATATAACGAATATTATTAGTACGGCTAATGAATAAGAATGAAAAACACGGGACATACAAAATGCACAGAGCAGATGATAAAACGCAAAATTTTAGTCGGATGACCTGAAAGGAAAAAGCATTTTGGGAGACCTATCTAAAGGTGGAAGGATAATACTGAAATGAATATTAAACAAAACTGGTGTCACTGTAAATTGGTTCAGCTAAATCAGGTTAGGGGTCCAATGCCACACGTCTGTGATGACGAAACTGGACCTAATACAGAAGAATCCTTTGAATAACTGTACAACTGTAAAATTTTCAATAAAGACCATGTGTCATGGAATTCGTTTTCTTAAAGAGCAGAAAATAAAAGTCTTGCAAAAAAAATGGGAGGAGTCAGATGAACAGAACCTCAGATCTGAAACATGGAAGGGGAAATCAAGAATAAGATGGTTAAAAGGAATTGACAAAGAGTTGGTGTCGAGGTTTTATTTCTTCCTCTACTAAGTAGAGTGAAGGGAAGGGACAAAATTCTTTGGATCTACCTTCTCGGGCACAAAAGCGGCATTACCTACATCTAATTAGGAAAAAAGAAACGTGAGTTCGGAAGAATATAACAGGAAACGTTCCTTGTCCGTTTCTACTTCCTACCTCCCTATCTGCCTGGAGGAACTGGGGAAACCCAAGACAAACCTAATCCCAGATTGTCAGTCGCCGTTTGGATTTCAAGTCGTTGCGCTAATCCGCTCCTCAAAGTGCATTTCATGAAAGCAACTTACAAGAATGTAGTAAGCATATTCATTATAAAATAACATTTCAAATTCCATTAGGGTTATAGACATTGCGTCGGGGGGAGGGGGTTATGGAAATTCTCTTCATCGCAGAACTACATAGCATAAGTGCAACTTTATGAGACGTTAGAAAGAATTTTACAGAATCCAATGAATATAACTGAAATAATGCCCGATTTAACTAACGAGTTGGCACGCTTCTTAATAAAAAATGTCGCATAAAATTCTTGATACCGCTAACGAGTTGGCACGCTTCTTAATGAAAAATGTCGCATAAAATTCTTGATGCCATCTATCGTACACTAAACTACGCTCCCAGACGACTTTAGCACATGCCACATGAACTTAAAAGTGCCACAGATTTAGCGTAGTTGGAGAAAAGTCACACTTTATAATCCTTTGCTGCAAATCTACTGGCGAACAGTGTACGACTATCTGTCCCTGAATCAATTACGGACATCAATATTACCCCTCTCTTTCTGTCCTCCTTGGATCAAGCTGAAGCCCGCTCTGATTCCATACAAGTCTTCTGAAATGTCTCACTACGTCGCTTTGGTATGCAACGAAATTATAGTTTTACACTATTAAAGATACAAATTGACGTTCGTCAAACTCTGTATAGACAACTTGGAGACGAGGACAATCTGACAATTCTTGTATTCCTGCCGCCAGAAATCGCAACATCTGGTTAATATTATTCAAAAAAAGATTCCACTTGGAAGACCCAGACATAGATGGCACGATGAACTGTATCTTACAAATAAGTATGCTATATATAGAAAAACTGAAATGATAAACCAATGATACGCTTTCATGAACATTGTTACGAATATCTTAACTATGCCAATATTATATTACAGAATTCCATTAACAAGGCACTGCACATACAAGATGATGTTGTGCCATGTAGTGTGGTAGACGTTTACTGACGTTTTAGCTGTGCCTGATGCCTCAATCATCAAGGTGCCTCTGGACTACACGTAGCAACGTTTCATAAGACAGTCAACACAACAGTTCTACTTTTAAATACAACTAACACAAATCTATATTAAATAATGCTAATAAATCTATACATGCAACAAATTAAAATAATAAATTTCTGTTACTAGAAAACAGGGACAGTACATTTGTTATAACGCCAAAGTATTTTATTTTTTAACATATTGGACGGGACCAAAATAATTAAAAATGCTAATTTATTACATATAGTACATATTGGACACATTTTTTTTTGTCTATAACGTACATACGTATTCTTAGTTTGTGTGTTATGTTCGCAAATTCTTTTTTTTTATAACGTACATATGTATTCTTAGTTTGTGTGTTATGTTCGCCAGGAAACGATTTTACGAAATGGTCAAACAACGTAATATAATTGTCCGCCCGGACGGGTGACAAGTGGGGACAGAGACTCCTCACACCCAGTCCACCGGCTCCAAGATTCTTTTGAATCAGTTCCTCAGGAGACTGTTCTTTACACATCTCGCTAGAGTACGTCTGAGTACAATGAACTGCTCTCCCTTTCTTTTTTACTCCATCAGAACTACTCTGACACTTTTGACAGCATGAGACATCATATCCTTCTATCATGATTTACGGTTAACACGAGCTATCTGAGCAGAGAACAATCAGTAATGAAAATTTGAATTGAAATAAAAATTTCTCTTTCAGCTAATACGAAACACGGCCAGAATCGTAAATAATGTTCAATAAAATAACTTGATAAACATGCCTTCCCTCCCTGACAGATCTAATGCGAGACCCTGCCCTATAAAAGAAGCTTCTAATGATCCCGTATTAGGAGAGCAGCAGTCATTCAAAAAGAACACATTACTTGAGGTAAAATAAATTTAGAACTAGATAACAGCACTCAAAGTCAAAATTTTAGATCTAAGAGCGCTAGAATGGCGACTTATACGGAGGCTTCAGCCAGGAATAGCAAGGCCATGTCAAGAATTAACAGTTACAGTAATATCCAAGGTCTATCATCTATCCATCTTCTCATCGAGTTACCAGAACGCCAAAATACTTTGCAAAATTAAGACCACGGCGTTCTGAAGGCGCATCTACTTCCGTCTACAGGTGTGAGGACAAACCCCTGCTCTGTCCCCCTCTTGGTTGAGCCAGTCTCAGCCTTGGTGGAGTAGTTGTCCCCCCACCTAAATACGGAAGCATGATCGACTTCCTACACAATTGTGATTTTAATTAAAAACACCTAGATGAAGGATGAAGTCCAACACAATAATTACAAACGTGCCATACCGTCGTCATAAACTTTAAAACTCCATAACCAGCTAACAGGTTCTATTCAACAGATATCAGATCCAATATGAGATCCCATAGTCATGGAATCAACTGTAGAATGATGACTGATTCGACTGAAATCGGTCCGGCGCCCAGAAAGAACACCCAACTTGTTCTTTGTCATATTTTGCAAAGAGCAATAAAATTTGACTTCCGAAATTTAAAAGCATTACGGGCGATCAGTCACATTAATTCGGAACAGAAGTCCAACGTTTCAGGCACCTTCTTTATCTGGATCACATGACTCCTCTTTGAGTAGACAGAGGTCTCAGAAACATCACACTTCTGTTACGAATTAAAGCGGCTGACCGCCCGAGAGGATTTCATAGCTTGTAGTCGCCGTGAAAGCTTCAAATCTTGCAAAACAAAGAATAGTTAAATACGTAATAACGAGTATACAACAAACAAAAAGTCTCTTCGACTAATCAATGCATAAAGGGCGTCAGAAGACAACGAAAAACACTACCTGGATATACTTAATACAGTGGATTCCAGGACTATAACACTTTGGCCCAAATAAGCGGCTGCCCCGATTAACCGATGGCCCAATTAACCGGAATCTACTGTAGTCTGAGACCGTTTACTAGACTTGTGCCTGTATGGTTCTTGAGCAATTCAGAGTTGGCTGTTGCAGTTCGTCGAACCTGAAGGCAGATCAACTGTATGCAAAGTAAAATAGCAACTAAAACTTGTAACAGCTAGTCATGGCTACTCGTAAGTAAACAGTATACAGCGCATGAAGTATATACCGCAAACGAAGATCTGTTTCAGCACAGAGCTACGAGCCATAGCTAAACAAACGTAAGTGGATTCAAATGAAGAAACATTACATTATATTTCAGAAGTAGTTCCGCAGTATTAACGGGAGTGATTTGATCTGTGATTGCTGTCTATTATATTTCAGAAGTAGTTCCGCAGTCTTAAAGGGAGTGATTTGATCTGTGATTGCTGTCTGGCAGATGGGGAACGTTTCTTCGAAATGGAAGAACAACAGACTTTGTCTGTTAAAACCTAAAACGTCCGCTAATGCCTCTTGGCCATAAAAAATGCGTTTAGAAATAAAGGAATCCAGGGATACGGAATTAATGTGTATACGCGTAACTCATTCCCACCATGCATGGCACATATATTTTGCTCATCTCACACTTTCTGACTGCACCTTCCCAAAAATATAGGTGAAAATTATGAGGTATGAAACTAACCGCTATATAATTTTCGCCACTCAGTTGTTCTTTCTACTCCGTTAAGTAATCAATGTTCCGTTCTGAAGCAAATTTGGTCTATTTTCCTTCAATAGTAGACTGGACAGGCTTGTAATCCTTGCTTATAGAAATAAATCCCAAGGAGTCTGCGAGCCATAATTTGAGAACCAAGGCACTAGGCCGATGTGTGTGGTGTGAACTTGAGCTGACCAAGGCCATTGCACCACATTCTACCGATCACCACCAACTGGTGTAATGATGATACACCGAAACTGTTTAAAAGAAGACATCCCCCCCTTCCCCGCTTACACCAGAACCCACGCAGAGACCTCTGGGATACTGCAATAAGAACTAGTCATGACGTGCAGCATTTACTACACCTTCATACAATTTCTGTTCTTAGAATAAACGCAGCGGAAACCAAGCATATGTCCACGACTCTATAGGAAAAATTCATAATATAACAATAGCTAATAAATCATTTGAAAATGTGACGAAGTTCAAGTTTCTTGGGAATCACAGTAGCAAATGGACAATATCCCCCACCCCCCGTGGTTAAATGGATACTGCTATTCAGTTCAGTCTTTTATCTTCCTATCTGAAGTTCAAAGGTTATAAGAAACGAAAGGACGAATATATACGTTCCTTAAAACTCTCTTGCATTTTTTCATCCATAACAGTTCGAACCCTGATTTCGTAAACACAGCCTATTTCAAGAAGACATTTTAAGATTTCCTTTTCTAAAAAAAATTCATCGACTACCTAAAATGTATAACTCCTTCTCATTTCTCTCATGTGCGCTGTGTACACCCGCGTTAGGTGTACCTTCTTGATAAAGAAGCCCTGGCAACATCAGATGAATAATACAAACAATGATGATTCTCATAATATAATTTTCTTCAGTCTTTTGATCTTTTCCACAAAAAGTATCTCCATCAGCACTTGCCTTCAGACACCTTCAACGTAAGACCTAGCCCCACAAAGCAGGCACGTTTCTAAGCAACAATAAAATAAAGAGGTATTATATAGTTTGTATGTCGTCTCACATACTAGTAATTTTAAGGCAACGTTAACAGATTCTCACACTAATCAGATATAGATATGACAGTATTATAAATTGCATACTGTCCTGATTTTCTCTTGCATGAGCGGCGTTGACTATTACAGACTTCCAGCACAGCGGTGGAGTGTCGGACAAGATACGTCCGACAGCCGACAAAACGACAATTTGTACACCCGGTATAAAAAACTAAATAATATGGAAACAGAAATACAGGAGGCACAGTTCGGTACAGGCCTGTTCTCTAACACATTTTAGTTCAAATATGCTTTTCGGATCTTTATTTAAGGAGAACTGTGGAAAAACTTGTGAAAAACAGAGCCGTGTTAGCTCAGTCAGTATAGTGACTGGCTACGAACTGAACGACTGGGGTTCGATCTCCGACAGGGGTAGAGAATTATTCCTTTAGCCTCTACGTCTAGACCGGCTCTGGGGTCCACCCAGCCTCCTATCCAATGGGTACAGAGATCCTTTCTCGGGGTTAAAGCGCAGCCGGGGCGTGATGCTGATACCCTTATCTACTGCCAAAGTTAAGAATGAGTAGGAGCTATACCTCATCCTCCCCGAGCGCCTACATGGCGTAAAGCGGGACAGCTTTGCTTTACTTTACTTTACTTACGTGATGTAACGTCGTAGTTCAACAAGTTGTCCATGAAGAGCATTGTACTTACCTGAAATACAAACAAAATATGCGTTAGGCTGTTATCTCAAGAAGTTAAATACAATTTCGTGGTGTTAATGAAACCAACGAATATCATACAATTAAAAAAAAGCATTTGCAATGTGGCCCATACCTACACTAGCGTAAGAAACGTAACTCAGATGTAATCATGCCATCCTGTCAGTGTTTCCAGTAATCAGCTTGATGCATGTGTGTATGTGTGTGCGTGCGTGTGTACGGACACATTTTGCAAATACCTCAAGGATCTCTACTGAAACTCTTAACCATTCACCATCCACGATCATCTTGTTATCTTACTGGACGCATAACAACCGGTTATGAGCCCTAAAACATCTTGTATCTCGATAAGCATTGCCCTGAAGTCCCACAGGCATTACATCTTACTATTCAGTTTTCAGCATGTTGGCCAAAAACGTTATGTACAATTCTGTGCAATTATGGGACTCGTGTGTAACCTAAACGTCGTTAAATACGTCGAAACCAAATAATTTATTTATGTGCATACATACAGGCCTGCATAGTTTACACACAACGAAGGTTTCTGCCTCAGCAATTACACGGGACTAGTACGGACCAAAATTAAATTAAATAAATCAATCTGGTGTACAGAAAACAGATGTTCTAAACTAATATGACCATTCTGAATAAACATAATGATTTCTTACATTTTGGAACATACTGTAGCTTTTGCATTTTAAAACTCGAAGGATTCGACTCTGTGTTCACGTAAAATGAAGTCAGAACTTCTGCTACTCACGTACACAGAGATGCCTTATCTATGAAATTCCTGCAGCGATACACTTCTGCATTACAAACCACGAAACCCAGAAAATGTCACTTTCCTGTTGGTATTCAGATCACAATTGCTACATCACTGAAGTGACCCATGCAAGGACGGCAAACTTAAATTATTCAATACATGGAACAAATGGAGAAAAAATACAACTTACAACTCGGGGTTATTCAATAAACTTTCCTTCTTATAACCCCCCCCCCCCAAGACATCACAACACCATGGAAAGTATGTCCGTCTGTCCGTCCATGATACCTGTACAATTATCAGGTTCTACTTCCACCAGCGATCAGCGCTAATGGAGGAGACGCTGCTTCGTTCACAAAAAACAATCAGGTGCTCTCCGCCACCTTATTCTGAAGGAGCGTAAGAAACGAACATAGGTAGTTTGAAATGAGCACAAAAAATAGTATGATAATAAAAAGGAAATAAATTTAATATACACAAGATAATCCGAGTAAAACTCGTAAACAAGCATATTTTTGTGGTGGAATAAAGGAGAATGGGTAAACTGGGCTAAATGAAGAACAGCATATGATTAAAATTCAAGTAGGGCTAATAGAATTGACAAATCACCTTAAAATACCTCAATTTAAAAAGTGTTAAATTCCTTCATACCGTCAGCAAACAATTCTGCTATGCCTACTGGATCAATAGGAAATATCGAGAAAGTGTACAAATAATACCGACAATTGACAAATTAAGTACACAAACCTCCTTTGCAATATTCTAAAATTCTATCAGACACCACATAACCCTCTCGAGGGCACTCTGGCACCAGCGGGCGGACGGTTATAAGTTTGGCAAGCCCTGCACAAGATGTAGGTCAGCAGCTAGTCACTCTCCCAAAAGTTCCCCACTATCCATCGGCTAGGAGGTTGCGTGGACCTCAGGGTCGACCTTGATGTGACGGCGAAAAAACCCTGCCGGAAATGCAGTGTCGCCCAGCCCTCTTGAGAGTCACTGTGCATCACGACGTCTCCCATCTCATAATTATAATCAGATAAAATTATTTAGCAGCAAGACCTAAGGCCCATTCCTTGATGATGATTATAATGACTATGACTAGCTAGCTCCTCCTTATGTACCTTTGTCCAGTCCGTTGTTGCCTTCTAACGCAGAGAAACTGATAGTCGATCGCCGTGTCATAAAACCCTAAGATCCATTACCGTATTAACAAGATCTCGCCAACT
>NW_019059682.1:263436-288855 GCF_000696155.1 Zootermopsis nevadensis
GTAATCATGCCATCCTGTCAGTGTTTCCAGTAATCAGCTTGATGCATGTGTGTATGTGTGTGCGTGCGTGTGTACGGACACATTTTGCAAATACCTCAAGGATCTCTACTGAAACTCTTAACCATTCACCATCCACGATCATCTTGTTATCTTACTGGACGCATAACAACCGGTTATGAGCCCTAAAACATCTTGTATCTCGATAAGCATTGCCCTGAAGTCCCACAGGCATTACATCTTACTATTCAGTTTTCAGCATGTTGGCCAAAAACGTTATGTACAATTCTGTGCAATTATGGGACTCGTGTGTAACCTAAACGTCGTTAAATACGTCGAAACCAAATAATTTATTTATGTGCATACATACAGGCCTGCATAGTTTACACACAACGAAGGTTTCTGCCTCAGCAATTACACGGGACTAGTACGGACCAAAATTAAATTAAATAAATCAATCTGGTGTACAGAAAACAGATGTTCTAAACTAATATGACCATTCTGAATAAACATAATGATTTCTTACATTTTGGAACATACTGTAGCTTTTGCATTTTAAAACTCGAAGGATTCGACTCTGTGTTCACGTAAAATGAAGTCAGAACTTCTGCTACTCACGTACACAGAGATGCCTTATCTATGAAATTCCTGCAGCGATACACTTCTGCATTACAAACCACGAAACCCAGAAAATGTCACTTTCCTGTTGGTATTCAGATCACAATTGCTACATCACTGAAGTGACCCATGCAAGGACGGCAAACTTAAATTATTCAATACATGGAACAAATGGAGAAAAAATACAACTTACAACTCGGGGTTATTCAATAAACTTTCCTTCTTATAACCCCCCCCCCCCCAAGACATCACAACACCATGGAAAGTATGTCCGTCTGTCCGTCCATGATACCTGTACAATTATCAGGTTCTACTTCCACCAGCGATCAGCGCTAATGGAGGAGACGCTGCTTCGTTCACAAAAAACAATCAGGTGCTCTCCGCCACCTTATTCTGAAGGAGCGTAAGAAACGAACATAGGTAGTTTGAAATGAGCACAAAAAATAGTATGATAATAAAAAGGAAATAAATTTAATATACACAAGATAATCCGAGTAAAACTCGTAAACAAGCATATTTTTGTGGTGGAATAAAGGAGAATGGGTAAACTGGGCTAAATGAAGAACAGCATATGATTAAAATTCAAGTAGGGCTAATAGAATTGACAAATCACCTTAAAATACCTCAATTTAAAAAGTGTTAAATTCCTTCATACCGTCAGCAAACAATTCTGCTATGCCTACTGGATCAATAGGAAATATCGAGAAAGTGTACAAATAATACCGACAATTGACAAATTAAGTACACAAACCTCCTTTGCAATATTCTAAAATTCTATCAGACACCACATAACCCTCTCGAGGGCACTCTGGCACCAGCGGGCGGACGGTTATAAGTTTGGCAAGCCCTGCACAAGATGTAGGTCAGCAGCTAGTCACTCTCCCAAAAGTTCCCCACTATCCATCGGCTAGGAGGTTGCGTGGACCTCAGGGTCGACCTTGATGTGACGGCGAAAAAACCCTGCCGGAAATGCAGTGTCGCCCAGCCCTCTTGAGAGTCACTGTGCATCACGACGTCTCCCATCTCATAATTATAATCAGATAAAATTATTTAGCAGCAAGACCTAAGGCCCATTCCTTGATGATGATTATAATGACTATGACTAGCTAGCTCCTCCTTATGTACCTTTGTCCAGTCCGTTGTTGCCTTCTAACGCAGAGAAACTGATAGTCGATCGCCGTGTCATAAAACCCTAAGATCCATTACCGTATTAACAAGATCTCGCCAACTGGTTCCATACTTAGCCCCACGAATCCAGGTAACACCTTTACGGTTTTCCCTTAATATTCGTCTTAATATTATTTTCCTATCGCCTCCTACGTCACCCGAGTATTATTTTCTGTCCGACCAAATTTGTTATGAATTTCTCATCGCACCCCTTGCATGCTGCACGTCCTGCCTCTCTCGTGTTTCTCGATTTGATCTAATAATAATAATAATAATAACAATAATACAGTTTTAAATATTTCCTTTGGCATTCAGTTAATAATTAATCAGTTGATGTCCGTGTACAGGGACCGTGTCCGCTTAATATTGGGTTTTTCCTTAGCACTCCGTGCTCAAGAACGCTCAATTTGACCCCATAAAAGCGAGGCCAACCAAGAAACTAACATAAAATGCCATCAAAGTGCGACCCTCTCGATAAATTCGCCATTCCCCTACTTTGTTATAGGCCATGCCCGCATCCATAAATATCCATTTCAGTTTATCAATTGCAGTTAACCAACAAGTCGATTAAGCTTTGCAGTTAAAATCCGTCGTTGTATTAACCACATATCAACCAATATTTAAAATAACCTCAGATATAATTTATGAAAATGTGAAATACGCTTAATGTGCCCAGATCAGGATCCGGTGTTGGACTTTTTTAGCATGATGATGAACGTTCGTAAAATTGACAACTTCTTCGTAAGTTCAGACGCTTCGGTGTTACACGGTGATAATGAAACAATATATTTATCTTATGGCCCACGCACTTGTGTTTTCAGGACCTAGCACACATACAACTTAAACGTGTGCCTAAGGGCTGACACCTAGTCTGTACATCTTGCTAAATAAAATCACGAAGCGAATGTAAGAAGCAAGGGGCATAAACTAGCAACCATTATGCAAATAATCAAACACAGCACACACAGAACTTGATTTTAGCTTTTATCTGACAGAAAGAAATGTTACTCTTTTCAAAGACGACAACACCCCACCCCCCACCCCAAAGAAAAAAAATTGAATGTAAGTGAGATATCAGTTTGATCCTGACATCTTCGTAGAGAGGTGTGAATATATGCAAGCAGACTGACACATCTGAGAGACGCTACTTACTCCCAGCTCGTCTGTCGGACTCCAACAGATTAGAATGTAACTTCCCCCCCTCCCAAAAACAAAGTACCCCAGAGTGAGATCACAACTTTATTCAGGTGCATTGATTCGCTCCTTGGTTTTAACGGATCCCGTATTTCGGATCGCAATCGCCACCTCTTCAATTTGTCACAATGAAAAAAAAACAGTTCATAGAAGCAACCGTATCAGAATAAAAAGAGAAAAAAATCAATACGGCAAAGGGAAACATGTGAGCAAGATTACAGATAAATTGACAGTCTGGAAACTGTAGTAGTGTAATTTATCTTAATTTTAACTGGGTCAATGTACCAACATAAAGGCCCTGGATTTCAGTTACCAAGAACTATCTTTGGTCTCCATGTTCACATAAAAAAATTGCCAAATTAAAGTAATGTAAACATAAAGTATTGGAAGTAAATTAGTCAAATCGCTAAACGACTTGCAGGATTTGAGATTTTCACGGCGGTGAGTTTCAAAATGGTTGACTTCTGGGTTGTTGCGCCGTGTAGGATAATGATGGAGACAGCAAGGACCTCTGAAACGTCGGTAAACTTATACCAGTCTACACGGCGCAACAACTCAGAAGACATCGATCTTCGGCTAAACGACTTCTCTAAGAGATCACGAAACTATTTTACTTCTTACAAGAGTTGAAAGTTCCCAGTTTTCGTATGATTGTTTTATTGATTTTGCTCGACATTATGAACAACAAACACAGAAACACTTCCTATCCGCGCTTGTTAGCGCAGTAGAAACACTTTATTTCCAAAATTACCTACATTTAAATTTCCTTTGCAGCAGACGTAATCGTGGCACCGCCATGATTCTGAATTCTGAACTGTAACGCAACGTTTCAGATAAACATTCTGGCTCCATCTTCAAGGTATTTATCTACCTAAAACTCCACATGGCATTACAGCAAAGAGGACCAACATCTCACTGTAGTGAGAACGTCAGATCTTGCGATTATAGTTCATTAGTGGTATTTTCTTGATATCATCTGCAAGAATTACTCTGCCAGAAATGGTCCATCGGAGAATCTTCTGCAGAAACAAGATTCGACGACTTAAGGCAATGAATTCACTTGTTGAAATAACAGTTTTCATGATATGCGTCTTATTCTTCGGCTCAGTATTTATCGGCATGGAGACCAGCCGAAGAACATTCCTACCTTCCTCTCCCTAATCCAGTATTATATTATTTCAAAATAATATTTTTGAACCTTTAATTTCCCTTGTTCAGCATTACTCTCCGTTCAGAAATAAATATCCATAGTAATATTTAGACAGCACCCTTCTTAGTTTTTATTTACAGCTCAGTCGGGATGGAGTGACAAGGCATTTAAAATAAATTTTAGTGCGCACACTCAGAGAACAAAAAAATATAAAGAGTAATTTGAAATAAGTGTCAGCTGAAGGAAATAACATTGATAAAGGACATTCACACAACATACAAAGAATTAAGAAGAAAGATACATTCTGAAGGTGTGAAAATTAACTCTTAAAACAAAATAAGAGAGCATCTATACCCACCTATACGAAGCGACTTTTTTACTTGATAGATTACGTTGTTCTTGAAGGTAACGAAAAAAAAACAAGAGAGTAACACCCAAATGTGTATATGTATGTATACACGGGCAGTGTGGCTACAAGAGACGGCACTTTAGTCCCTCCAACAGATCTTGTGTTGGGTGATAATAGAGCCTGTAGCCTGATGTTATAATACTTCACTGATAATATACACAAGACATCCCGCCTCTGTCTCTTCCCCTCTGCCCCTCCTCACCAATCTTCGTGAATACCATTTGCTCGCTTGTTTTCTGTCCTGCAAGACCGGCAACTGTACCATTCAAGAGCTCCTTCAGAATTTCCTCTCTTATAGAACCGTTCCGATTAACAGATTGCATCTTCTTAGTACTTGAATTCTGTGCAGTTTCTATTATTCTTCTTCTATTCCTTTTCATAATTCATAATTCAGGTCTCGCTTTCGAACATTCTTCAGTTGCATTATTATAGGCCAATTCTAATGGTGCCTGGCATGTAGTGTGTACTATGTTTATGAACAAACATTTTAGAGGTTTGAAAAAGAAAGTGTTTCAAAGGGTAACTTAGAATGGAATAGTGAAAATAAAGCCTCACTCCATCTCGGTACTATATCAAAACCGGGCGCTCTACCCCGTCCGATTTTAAACGACAGTGAGCGGTTTAAAGGACCGGTCTGGAGGTGGCCGCCACGAGAAAAATCCCTGTTCCTGATGGAAATCGAAACCTGGCATGCCAGCTCATACACAGCCAGTCGCTTTATCTAATATTCTTGCCTTGTGCAAGACATCATTACTGGTATTATTTTCCCTTACAACTGGGCATGATTAACGAACATACGATATTTCAGCTGCCACTTATTAAAAATTAAGATGTATTATTTGAATTATTATATCTGTTGTTGATGTGAACTTAACAGTGTCTGTTACCATAATCATCTATACGGCAACTAACTTTGTTTTTCATAAAACCCCTCAAAGCAAGAAATGGCTTAATGCAGGAGTTATCACCCTTTTTCGCTGGCGTACCACTAATTCTAATTTAACACATTAAATGTACCACTAACCAAATGCGTTCAGGGAAAACTTATTTATGTTAATATTAACTTTTGATTTTCTTACTTAGCTCGCGTACCACCAGTGGTACGCGTACCATAGCTTGAGAATCGATGGCTTAATGTAATCCTACGTCTTAATGTGACAGGCCAACTAAGTCGCAGTAAGTAAACAGCCACAAATAACGTTTCAACGATCTAGAAAACACGTTTCCAAAGAATTTACACATCTGAACGCGAACTTAGACGTCTTATTCAAACGAACTCATCAGATGTTTCTTGGAGATCTGGATTAAGCTTACATGGGTTTATTCAATGTATCAAACAGACAGAATAAGGAATACCACTAGAGAACAATGGAAAACTGAAGACTGTAGCCATCTAAATACGTCGATGACAAATGCCAAATCCTGCAATAGTAATCACATATAAAAATACTGCTGTATCATTTGTGACGACCAGTTTTCTCCTCCTTCTATCTTCAAGTAACCATGCGGCGAAAGAAATAAGGCAAGTGTCGAGAAACGAGGAGAATATCATGAAGCTCTTTAGCACAAGATGAATTGCTACCGGGGTGGCGACCAACAGGACCAAGACAAATTATGTGTAACTTTCTTGTAATTCCAACATCTGGTATAGTCACTGACGTCAGGCAATGGGACTCGTCGCGGGTATGCAAATGTTTGTATTAACTGAAGCAGTTGTTAGCCATTCCGATGCTAAGTTTTACGTAACAAGACTGCCTTGAAGATGACAGACAACCTTCTGGTATAGCGTGCCTTGTAGTCTCTCTGCGACACTACACGGCGTAATATCCCAGAAAGCTGTGTCATCTCCATGCTCGGTGCGTGAGAACTTCAAGCCTCAAGAAACTGTCTTGTACCTTACCTAGTATAAATGACAGCTCAGACATAGCTTCCTCTGATGAGCTGCAGATATAGCATGCATGGAAGAGATGACAAATGAATGTAACACTTTAAACGTAAAAACAGAAAAGAAAGAACTATCTGAAAGAATTACGCGTAGACATGGTAACATTTCAAAACAGATCTTGAAGAAACACGGTATTGTGACATAAAATGGATTTAATTAGTCCCGGTTGCGGACTCTTCTGGACAAGGTAATGAACCTTTAGGTACCATAAAGGGAGGGAAATTTCTTTACAAGATAAACGACTATCAGCGTCTAAATAACAAGCTGTGGCAAACGGAGATAATTATACTGGAGCATAAGTAGAATCCCTGTCGAGTGACAAAAGAGGCGAGAATACAATTTTTGTCTTTTATCCGAGAGCGCCACGGGACGCACACGCCGTCTGCAACCATTCTCGTAAGACAAAGAACTCTTTTTTACCCTGCAGTCCAGTGCTACTGTCGACAAATGCGATGCGCTAATATTGGGCCCTCTACATTGGGCAAATTTTATTGATCACGTTTAAGCCAGCTACAGAGAATACGATGTCCGATGCACTTAACGCCCTGACGAGTAATCGAACGTCGGATTCCAGTGGCTAGAACTCCAGTTTCTTATTTGGAAGGTCCTATGTTCGATTGGTGTTCCAAAGGTCAGATACTGACTGAGGTAAACTGCGGTTTTTTACAGCACATCGAAACAATATCCAGGATACGACATAACCTAGCCAACGAGAGCTGCCTTCAAAATCTCGTCAGTTCATCATCAACAGTCATCCTTTCATTCAACGACATATGTGTGTGTGAATTTCAAAAACCGTCGTAAAATAATTTGGGCAGAAACACGACACAGTACTTCAGACATAATAGGCATTTGTGTTCTTCTTTTCATGTAAAATAGATCGTGCATATAATTAATATTCAGACTTTGTATCACATTACGTAAATATTAAAATAAAAAATAAAAATACAATCTTTGATTTACAGGCTTATATATTCTTTATAAAACAAACTAGTATAATTTAAGCAAACCACCGGTACACCTCAGAAAAATAGCTTTACAAATCGTAAGCCAACACTTGTTTAAATTTTGTTTAGAAAAAATAAAATTCCGAAATAATTATACTTGCAAGGCCAGCATATATGACCACGCGACACGATATTAACAGTCACGAAATGGCCATCACATTTCCCTCTAAAAGAACAGAAACTCAAGCGACATAAAGCATTGTTCACCTACTTCCTTGTTTAAGCCAGATTCGTTACATGTAATAACGAGATAATAATTTGTATTCTGAAAACACACTTTCTATGGCATTTCCTGGAATATGTTAAAGACTTGGTAGTTCATATGATAATCTGCGTGTAGTTGAAATATTCCTGTCAGCTAAGAATCCGTCGTGTCTTCCTACAAAGATACTAATCGCAAATTTCCAGAGAATGAACGTCGTTGGAAAGATGCGACTGCAACAAACAGAAAGGCATTAGCATCTCACTGCATCTTCCGCTTCTGAATATGGTTGTTCCATATCAAGTCAACTGCTAACTTAAACATTTCAAACCAACAAGTATGTAATGCAAACGGGATTGACATTGTGGGTCCTCTGGTTCTGAAGGGTTAAGTAGTGTTAAGTTTCCACAGCATTTGTGACTAACTCCGCTGCGGAGAGTCGCTGTTGCTCATTAGGTCAAGAAATTCTCTGCCTTTTATGCAAACGCTAAGTTCGTTACCACGTTCATAAGAGCCCTCCATTGGGATGTGTCCTGCGCCAGATGAATCCAGTTCACAATTTCAGGATCTGTTTCTCTACGACCAGTTTTTATGTGATCCTCTGTTTTGTCTCTCAAATGGTATCTTTCCTTAATGGTTTTTAATAGTACGTATGTATCATCTTCCCCGTCCGGCAATCCATTTATTTATTAATCACCTTCATAATATTTTATGTATTGCATAGGATAACCCTTCAAAGCCCAATGACAACTGTCACCATACACACGTCAGTAACAGATACTAAAGGTCGCCGATGTCTACAGCACAAGTTAGACACGGCGACCATGTTTGGTACTGTAGAAAATATTGGGCTGAATAAAACAACATGAATAAAATCCAGTTTTATTATAATCTTCTTACCGTTCATAACACCGATAGCCATACGTGAGACAGATAATACTCCTAAATGAATAAAATGTTCCGAATAAACAAGCCCGTTACTTCATAATATAAACTACTCTCAGGACTCACAAACAACTCCAACGTTGAAAAAATCCCACCCACCCCCACAACGGACGTACAGCCAAAGTTTTACACTGACCCCAGCCACAAAAACCTAAGGTCAAGGAGCAAGCCAACACGTTATACGAAACAGCGACGCAAATCTTACATGACAACAAATCCTTGACAAAGCAGCCTAAAAATGTATCAATACACGCTGTTTTGTGTTCACTGGTCTGCTGTAACGGCATCGTGCTGTCTGATGAATGGCATTTCGTTATAGAGATATGAAGCAGGGAGCTATTTGTTGATGGGACGTGAAATGTGTTTGGATTTGATTGTTGTTATTTCGGTTGTGACCACGGGCCGTGACGGCGAAGGGAGCACGACGAGTCACGACTGTGACACTCGGGAGTGACAGCTACCACCAGGGGTCCTCTGCCATGTCCTCCCGGACGATGCTTTGATTTCTCTTTATGCGACTCTTAACAGAAGAATTCAAACTTGGCTTCTGATCACATTTATCAAAACATGACGGGAATGGGGCCCCTCTTGCCAACACCCCCCCCCCCGACTATTATTAATTGCAGAAACGCTTTTGATATACACAGTGGCTTCAGTCCTTTTTAAAAATGAATTAACAACTAGCTTCATAATATGTACTCCCACCGAAAAACTACTGATGTATTAGATCAAGAAGAATGAGACTGGAAGACCACAGGCTCGTTTATAAACTTTCGTCAGGAAATTTAAAGGAAGCGAGAAAACTTGAGAGATTTCAGCGTAGATGACATTGCCGGGTTCCCTGCAAAGAGGGAAATTTTGTCCCCAGCTGAGTGACTACTAACTTCGCCATGGTTCACAGATTCACTCAGCCTCTGCACAGAGTGAAATAAAGGCACACGTGAAGATGTCTTCTGGGTTCTTGTTCCATGTAGTGTCATAAATATTTACACACGTTTCTGAGGAATGCATTTAAAATTTACATAATGCTTTCAATATATCAGACTATATACAGCGGCATATGAGTCGATAATTAATTATTAATGTATTGGAAGGGATATGAAAGGAAACGGCCGTGGCCTAACTTAGATTTTATCCCGGCATTTTCTTGGTGGAACTGAGAAAAACGAGGAAAAACCTCAGTAAGAATAACCGGTCTCCGGAACCTCCCAGGAGTGCTTAATACTCGACCACAAAGTTCAATCAGCTTCAGAGGTATTTGCTGCCTCCATCATCAGGCCGATCGCCCTAACAGCAAAATACTTTAATGCATGTCATGTCGGGTAATATTTTTTTGTTGTCTTTGAAGCATTCCCATTCGAAGCATGCAAAATGATCTATCAAGCTCTGTAATTGTAATGGCAGCTTACGGTCACTGTTATGATGCTGAAGATAGAATTCATTATGAGAATGTCACTTGTACCTAATGTATCTGTTACTTTATTTTGTTTCGTTAGAACTAATGAAGAACAGTTTACAGTTATTAACAATCATTAGAAAGGAAGTAGGCTAACACCGCCATTCCTTGAAGCCCTCTCACGTCACATAGCAACAGCTGTCAATACCTTAACGACGTACGGGAGAACGCCATGTAATAAACTTCAACCGCAAGATATTCTGTTTGGCATTCCATTTCAACGGTGATGATTTTAAAGCCTGGGATTCTAAATTGTATTTTTATTCCACTGTTCTTTCTAATGTCCTAATAATGAACTAAGGATTTCGATCTAAGACAAAATATGTACAGAATGTGGAATATTACATTCCAGGAAACTTGGTGATTATGCTGCTAACCTAGAATTATTTCAGTATTGATACTGAAGAAGGTTATGATGGGCTGTAAATGAAGCATAAATGTAAGAAACCGAAACACATTTAGAATTTTAAGTGGGGTAATTCATCGACATATGCACGTTTGGGAGAGTGAGGGGAACTAATAGAGTCATTCTTGAGAAGCTAACAGTTCCTTATCTACCACATAAGTTCTCCGCCTTTTGTAGAAATTGAAGGTTCACTACCTTATTCGCAACAGCCCGGTAATGGGCAATATCCTCAGCCAGGTAAATCAGCTACACATACAACAAACCTATTTTAAAATAAACTTTAATATTATCCTCCCATCTACTCCTAGGTCTTCAAGATTCCTTCCGGCTTTCCGGCCAAAATTCGTGCATTTCTCAACTGTCATACACGTCTAACATACTCCACCCTCTCAACATTCCTCCCTCTAACAACGTTCAGTGAAAGGAGCAAACTGACATTGTGATCTTTGCGTTTCAGATCGCAGCTTACTACTTCAGCAACCTCCAAAATTGCTTCCGAAACTCACATAGCTTGGTCTCCTCCTCCCATCTTAAATTTTTCTCTTCAAACACATTAATAATGACATTAATGATAATAATATAGGTCAGCGGCACAAAAATACCACGCATGCTGTCGTACAGCGGCATGGAGGGAAAACCACAATCATTCTTGCCTTTGATATTCCAGCACACAAGAAAGGATCATAATATTAATAATTATGAAGAATTCGTCCTTTTCATGTATCAGTCAAAGTTACACTAATCAGTAATCTTCTTATCCGTGAATCCGGTGCAAATGTCGCGACAATTTTAATATGACATTTCATAATTATAAGGATCGTGAACAAAGATCGAGTAATGGAGTAGGGGTATCTGTAACTGCAGACACGAAGAAATATCTACCTGATAACAAACACCCTCACATCCCAAGGTCACCGCTAGGCGAACACGTCGAGGAAACAAATTCACGTCTCTGAGTTTTGATCACGCAAATCAGGGCAAAGGCAAATATCAATCAATCAACCTCAGAGATCAAGGTCACGGCTCCGTGAACTCGCCAAGCAAGTTACTAGGACCTCTCTCATTCCTGGTCATGCTGACTGGTGGTCTCGCAAATCTTCACGGAGACAACGCGGGACCTAAAATAAATGATAATTTTAGACTGATGTCTGATCCAGTATTTCTAGTCGGATGTGAACACTGGATTCTAATAAAATAGAAATCCGAACAATAACAAGGGTGCAGGAATGTGTTTTTCAAAACCAGACATTTTTACTCAAGAAACACGTTCGGATATAGGACCTCTTTACATCCACCAAAGAAGAAAACCTGTCCACGAAAACATAAATACAGGAAGTAAGATGCAGGAATTCTAAAAACGTATCTCGGTTAGAACTTTCCCTGCAGGGTTTTATTCATAAAAGAAATTAACTTCACGCGGACTGTGGTCTTTTAATTTATGGAGGCGCGTAGTCTTCATGGTATTTACGAAAGTTTCGTAGGGGAACATCGAAACCCTGAAGATGGAGTTGAAACAAGACTACCAGGAGTCACAGACCAGAACACAGCACCACATATTTCCATAGAAGTAAGAACCATAAATCTCAAATGTATTTCACGTTTGTATTTCTAAGACAGTATACAATCTCAATCCACAGGGAAAAAATTAGAATTAAGACACGAAATGGCAGGGAAATATATTTTTACTGATATTATCAAAAGACAAAGATGTTTGGAGACACAGTCGGAGTTTCCGAGCGTGAGGTACATCGTTCTTGTCGAAAATGACAAACTGTAAGGGAAAAGAAGTATTGCAGGGTCAAAGAAAGAACTGGAAGCCTACACAGGTCATAGACCTCTTCTACGGAGCATTCACCGATAAAGACGAACGCATCTGCCACTTCCCTGCTCCAGGCAGAAACTGTTATGACACGGATAAGTTGATTTTATTGTTTTGTGGACCAATACTTGACTAATATCGGCAAAACCTTGCATTGATTGGCGGTGAGTAATGCACTTCCAGCCGGAAGAGACAGGAGCGTTCAACTTTTGCAGTGAACGCATTTTATAAAAGTACGAATACATACAGTTAAGGGATGGGTTCACTCAAACACATTAGTTCAGCATTTCTGGACGTTTTTCAGTCCATAAACCCTTGGCATGAAAAAGGAGGCTTCACCCGTTTCAATGAGGGCTTCATTTTTGTCCCGATCAACGTGTACAAAAAGGCACCTCGCGTATGGGCTAATGAGTCACCGTCATTATTCTAGGATCACATGTACCTTCAGCTCAGAATGGCTTTAGTAACTGAGATTTCAGGTTGTCAAGGTGGCGAGTATGAAGATGGTTGTCTTCTGGTTTCTTGTGCCGTGTAGTCTGGTAGACGCCGGCCGCGCAGGTTACTCATCGTCCTGGTGATGGAGGTAGCAAGCACCTCTGAAAAGTCGGTAAACTTTAACCGGACTACACGGTGCAAGAACCCAGATGACAGCCATTATCGCTTCATTAACGGTTTCTGAAATGTAACATCATTACCACAAAGCACTATTCGGCATAATCCTGTATAGTTCTATCTCAAATGAAAAATGTACTGAACTTTTGCTGTGTAGTAGCTTTTGATCATATCTCCGTGCACCTTAAGGTAGATTCGCCGTCCTCAAACAGCCACGTCATGCTCCTCATTATTACAATAGAGACAGAAAGACCAAAGGATTGGTCCCAGCGCCGCGTTTCGTAGCACAGGGCTGTTCCACTCTCTATAACCGGAAATGACGAACATTTAAAATGGACATCCGATTACTTTATCTGAATAAGAAGTCATAATTATCAATACTTATCACTAATGCACTAAAGGCTTATTAAAATTTTGATAAAATCGGTCTGGGCAGAAAAATAATATAAAAACACCAATCTGGACAGAACGCGCAAGTTTCTTGCAGTAATAGCTTACAACACCTGTGTTTACAAAACGCCAAAAGAAAGCAAAACGCTGTACAAAAGAATGTCTGAATTTTTATAGCGGCTCTTTATCGTAAGAAGAGGCATGTGTACAGATACGGATAACACATTAGCATAAAAAAGACGCACAAATGAAGAAGAAATTGAGAAAAAGCAAATTACACAAGAACGGATTCAGTTGACAACCACAGAATTGCTGGGATATTGTCTTCTTTCCTTGAAATTCTTTCGTGCTTATAAAACTACCAAACATGATCCAGTAGAAAACAGCGAGTGACGTGTAAAGTGTAAAAACAGGACATACAAACAAGCTTAATACGAAGGCATTCACAACATTCTGAAGAGAAATGGACTACATAAAGCAAAATGTGGAAAACATTATACCACACACCGTGAGGTCGTTGTATATTGCTCAAAGAAATTTTGTCACTATTTATTAATTCATTTACAGTTTATTTAGCGACGCTGTCTAGCAACGAATAATACAAGTAACAATAACTTGGAAAAAACATAGCATATGGCATAATTTTAGTTACTTTCCTCACATTTGCCTGGACCGGCAGAGGAAACCCATGAAAACCCTCAGATAAGATAGTCGGCTCCTGGCTGAGATTTGAACCCAGCACCTCCCGACTGACGTTCGGAACAACAGACTGCTTAACCACTTAATGTCTAGTTTAACAGAGGCGTGTTGTGTTTTCTTTGCGGTAAGAACTGAATTTTGAAATAGTATTTAGATGAGCTTCGTGCTTCATGACTTTAAGCGACGGTGACGATAAGATAACCGCGTGGATGGAGCCTTAGTCGAAAAGCAGAGGCTACGCCATTGGTACTTCCATCTGCGTCTTCGATGCGGCAGAGTTATTTTGCGCCTACTTTAACCCCTGCTTCGGCCTACTACTCCACTAACGTCTACTAAGGATTAGGCAGCCGGCACGTTCCTAAATATTCTCCTCGTGTGGACCAAAAGTATTGACGGTGTATTGTGACGTCATTTGGCACAGAAGTTGGCTCATGCGTTTAGCTAATAACCTTTCCAGTCTCCCTCCCGACCCCCAATGGCTGCAGCAACCCAATAACCGGCCAAGCCCCCACCACACCAAATGTTTTTCTTTAGAACTTTTCATGTTATTTTTTTAACTACCTTTGTATTCCTCTACTTGTGGTACTAAGTTTTCAGCGTTCCTGTCTACTGATAAAAAAATTACCTAAATTACCTCAGCAAATGGTGATTAACGGCAAGAGTGACCTAAGGTAAATATTTTGGGTTAAGAGATTTAGCTTTATACGCCACCGAATATAACGTACAAAGATAACTGTTACATGGAAAATGAGGACACACGTCTTTTTACACGCCTGTTGTGCAAATCCGTGAGTAATTGCACGAGATGGATTGATGATCAGCATACGCGATGATGCACAGAAAGTGCAAACTGCCAAAGTATACCTGAGCTAAAACCTATAAGGATATAGAATAAGTAAATTAGGAAGATATCCAATTCTGCTAGGAATCAGAGATGCCCCACACATGGGGAATAGCTCTAAATATACTTAACTCGCATGCGCGACCTATCGAGATGGATTGGCCCCCAGCTTTCAGGCTGAGTTTGTGGGGGGACCCCCCCCCCCCCGAATGTCACAAAATGTTAGACCGGTATAGAAAGAGGTGATCAAACACGACGATGTGGTTTGTATATTTATTTGTGTGTGTGATTCATTTAACGACGCTGTCAGTAACTCAGACATCAGCCTACAGCTTTGAATGATTAATGAATAATGAATTTAAAAAGGTGGGGAAGAATGTGTTTGTGACCTGCCTTAAGAAACAACTCTGGCACTCCCGGAGGAACTGAGGGAAACCAGAAAAAATACTCAACCAGAATGGGCTGAGACAAAGTATGAAAATCTGTTTTATGGTATGAATTCGATTAAGGATACAAGTAGATTGTACAGGCGAATGCAGCTACATCATCGCAACTGTGCGCTACACCACTGACGAATACAGGGGACGAAACGCAAAAGTCCAAGTATTCTGACCCTTGGCACGCGATGCAGAAGACCACGATGGTAAAGGAGTATGAGGTAGGGAAAAGTAAAAACGTCACGAACATGCGAAAAACACGTTTGTGCAAAATCTGTGGCTAATTCCCTTTTAGAAGTAAAGATTATGAAACATATAAAGGTCTGTAATTTTTCTATCATCAGTCCTTACGTTCCAGTTCAGAAGAAAAGCATAAAACTAAAAGTGATAAACAATTTACAACAACAACAAAACTCGATTTCTAAACGTAGCGCATTAATTAATTTTTTATCGCCTTTTCCATTAAAGAACTCAAATCTTTAATTGAAGAACAGATAAGTGGTTTCAACGAAACTTTAATATAAGCCATGTTACAGCGGCAAAAAATAAAGGGAGTGGGGACCATGTTTCGGCACTAATCGTCCTTCACTGAGGACGGAGCCGTGATCTTTCTCAGTTCCTCCGTAGCATTTATGCCGAACGTCGATCTAGTGTAGCTGACACACTTTAAGCACCTCTAAACGTCGGTAAACTTCTATCAGACTGATCGATGCAAAAACCCATAAAACAGCGATATCCAAAGCTGTTTAATATTCATGGGATCCAGGATTCAAATCTCCGCCGCGAAGATATATTTACTGATGCAATTCATGGCTTCTCTTAATCCCCGCAAGTAAATTACAGAAAAGTAAGCCAATGGTAAAATAGGCCACGTTTCTTCTCTCCACATCATAATACAGGGCGATTAAATCAAGGGGAATGTAGCGCACTCTGAAAAATGAGAAATATGTACAAGGCATTGATTTAAAAATATGAAAATGTTATTTCTGAAACCCTTGAATAGTCGTTCAACGTTAAAATTCATCTTACGAAAATGGTGTGTAAGAGTGTGGGCTGACTCTGTGATCCAATGGCTGAGTCTTCGTAATACGAATATGAATCTCCGTCTATCATTCAAAGTACACAACTTCTTGTATAAACGAGTAGCTAATAATTTCTCAACTCTAAGATTAAGCGTAAGGAAACGATCAAACCATGTTATTACATATTAAAATATTCAAGCCTGGACACACATCTGTTGGGCGCAGGCCTATGCGTCTGTCAAATAAAAACCAATTACAACAATTTTGACAACAATAGGATGGTTGGCGAAACAAATAACACTCTAAACTTGCACTGCGAATATTCCCAAAGCGAATCTCACACCATCTTGTACCCCGGTGGTATAGACTTATATAACCCTCTAGTAGAAACGATATTCTTAAATAATCTTAGAATAAATGAATCCTACAGATCATCGTCAGCCATCAACTGCTGTGACGACTTCAAGTTAGGAAATTTTGTGTTACTTCTCATTCGGACGCTTAATTGGAATGAAGGAAGAAATCTAAACACATTTTGCAAAGAAGCTGCTGAAGATACTTGCGAGTGCGTAACTGACATTTGTTTATTGGTGTATTTAACTTCACTTTTAGTAGCTCAAATTATGTCAAGTCAGATAATAAGATGATGAATGAATAATCAGTTATAATATACAACAAAGCGGGCGCGGGATGATCCAAGGCATTAACCCAGAGACATTGAGGAAAACCAAGAAAGAGCCTCAGTTTGGATAGCCCCTCTCCGGGACGAGATTTGAACCGGTAACCTCAGGTAGATAAAAGAATAGTATTAAAATCGATCTTTAATAGTTGATTGGTCAATCAGTAAGTTTGTTATTCAAATGGCTGCCTAATTTGTTACTGAATCAAGCGGTCAGTTTATCAGCAGGTTTGTTGGTGAGACAGCCAGTTTGTTAGAGAGGTGATTCGTCAGCCAATCAGATCCTACCTTCTTCATTTTATTTGTTTGTCAATCACTTAGACTCTTACTTAGCTCTTTAGCTACTTAGCAATGCGTTTATCAGATAGTTGGCCAGTTAATTTGTTAAAAACTATTTCGCCATTGAATCAGTTTTCTAGTTGGTCAATCACATTGTTTGTTTAATCAGTCAAACATTTTGTATTTTATCTTGTTGGTCAAACGGTTTGTTAATTACTGGTAGATTAGTCGGTCTGTAAGCTGATTAGGCGGACAGACTCTCAGCTTTTCTCAGTCATACAGACTCTCCATTATTTCTGGGTTCACTCACAGATTGGCCGAAATTTTAACAATGACCTCCGTGTACAATGCAACACATTTCGCTTCTCTGACAAGTAGGCCTACTCTCTGCTTTTCTTCAGTATAATACTATATTAACCTCCATATATTATTATAAACTGTATTCCAAAACATGGCTGTAAGGATGGGTGATGCATTGCTCCAGTTTCTTCCCAATTCGTAATTTACATTCATTCCATAGTAGGATGCTATAACATGTGTAGCTGGAAAAACGTCGTTAAATTATGCAAAGTCAATAACAGAAGCAAGCTCAGACAAAAATGGCGAATGCTGAAATGGAAGCTGTGTAATTTCCCGTACTTTTGACCCCTAGTGGTGACGTATCACGCCCTTAAGCAAAATAACATAATAAATATATTCAACAGAAAGAGAAACAAAGTGAAAAATGAATTAAACAAAATATCTCATTAATATGATAACATTAATGAACTACTTACTCCTTTTCATTGTCAATTGTTCAACGTATAACTGAAACGGCTGTGTTAGGAGTCAGCAGCCGGCTGTGTTAATTAGCAAATCAATCAACCGAACCACAGACTGTCGACTTATTACACTCCTGCACTGAGTCTAGAAGATGCATATTAAACGAAGATTGGGAATAAGAAAGGGGACAACAGAGAGAGAGAGAGGAAGACAGATAAATAATTCGACAAGGAGAATGTAAGAACGTGATGAGAGAAACAGAGAAAGATGGGAAACACAGCAAGAGAGAGATGAGAGATTTAAATGCGTGATAAACAGATTAGCCATCTGCGGGACGGGATATGAGTGTAGTGTGTACAACGACCGTGACGCGGCGCTGGTTTCCAACCCGCTAATGGGTAAGTTATTACAAGAATGATGGGAGAATAATATCGCGTGGGGGAGAAAACCAAAATAAAACTCTTCTTATTGTTATTATTTTAATTTCATTATTATTTATTTTTACTGACAGTTGAATTGTAATGATATGGACACAGGAGAGTTGCTACATGTTTAACTGGCTGCCACGGACATCACGGCATTTAAACTGTCTCTTTTTGGAAGTGCTGAGAAAATATACGAGTTTTTAAAAATAGGTATACCACGTTCATACATTCTTCTGTAATAGCAGAATCTTAGAGACGAAAAGGGAACAACGAAATACTAATTGCCTGGCTTTCACAAAGGACGTGGCATGTAACGCCTGTCGCTCACTGCCTTATGCCAACGAAACAAGTCCCAGAAAATTCATTGCCCCCCCCCCCCATCTTGGCGGGGTACAAGACGCTTGTGAGATTTTGACAATTTATATATCTTAAAGTTCTGACATGAATCAGCCAAATTTTCCCATTATTGCTGGATTTTACATGTGCATAAAAATAACGTTCCAGGCAGCCAGTATGTAATATTGAGAGGCGTATTTCCACACCCACATAATTCTACCTGTTGTTTTATATCTTACGGGTTTAAAATTCAATTATCGCCATACAGAAAAAAAGCTTACAAAGTTTTGAGGGGGACATATGGACTAGAGAGAGAGAAAAAATAGTGTTATATTAAAGCAACTAGCTACATACAGCAGTTTTCTTGAGAAGCTAACAGTCGGCTACCGAGTCCTCAAACTCCTGGACTCTTTAGCCAAACGAATTTTCATTACAATCTTCACATAATATTTCATCATTTTTAAATCAGGCGGAAAACGTGTCCTAGTTAATTTCAGGTTCTCACGACGACGAGTATGAAGATAGTTGACTCTTGGGATCTTCAGCCGTGTAGTCTGATATGCATCTCTGAAACGCCAGTCAGTGCCTACAAGACTACACGGCGCAACATCCCAGAAGATATCCATCTTAGAATAAATATCCTAATTGGAAAGAAAATCAGTTGCTTTAAAGTCATATTGAAGTTTCATACAGGATGCACAAAACTGTTATTAAACGAAGCATGCGTCAGCATCAATAGCTGATTCATAACTTTGCCAAAGTGTCTGCTTCAGTTTAGTTTTTTGGTTGATATTTCAATTAATTACCAAAATGATGTAACATTCCAGCCAAGCTATCAGGAATCATCCTATGTAGAATTCTTTACGGTAAATCAAATTGTGGGCCGCGCGGTCTGGGACCGTGGGTTCGAATCCCACTCAAGGCATAGATGTTTGTCCGCGTCTTTCTGTGTTGTGCTGTCCTATAAATAGGTAGAGGCCTTGCGACGGGCCGATCCCTCGTCCAAGGAGTCCTACCAAATGTCTATAGATCAAAGCCAACGAAAGTTGGGACCCGCAGATGCTCAAGGCACTGAAGAACGGGTCGTCTAAGTATCTAAGTAAGTAAATAAAATTATGAGCGAACAGGAGCAGATACGAATGTGTACCATCACTCATCCTGAAGAAAACGTCGGTCCGATAACCGGAAAAATTGAAATTTATATAATTATGACTTATAAAACCTGCAAATTACTCTTGTTTCGGTTTACTAAAATCGTTGGCACGCTCAAAGTTGTTACGCATCGTCCACAGTTCCGAAATGGCAGGGTAACTGGATCCAACGTAACAGGTGTATGTGTAAGAAGACTGTACGGTCTTGTTGGTAATTGTCAACGTTTCGGAGAAACAAATGATCGAAACCAAAAACATTATAATGATACTTTATGAACACGTGCAACTGGAATTAAAGTATAAAGTTAAGAAATGGTGAGTTAATGACGAATGGACATAGAGTGACAGATATAAAAAAACAGAACCGATATAAATGAGAACGTTTAAGTCCCTTAGCTGGATGTACATGGCCAGATAAAATGCCGAACAACCTGATGCAATTAAAGCTAAGTTCTGATAATCGTATTGATTTCATTTGAACAACAAGTTTTCGGTTGGAACTTGTGTTATTATTTGAATTATTCACGTTGATTTCAGATGCAACTTAATAAATTCTTATTTGCCTGTTGTCCCGGATACGTTTGTAAGTTCTAAAGACAGATAGGGACACTGAAGTCACATAATAAAATATGGGTACTTAAGAAATGTGCATAAGACAAACTGAGCTGAGAAATGCCTGTTATATAAAATCAGACGTGTCATTAAGATGGTGGCCTCTTGTCTGTATATGCCTTAAACTCTTAGGTGGAGGGGTAGAATCAAAACCTGATAATTCATTATTTGCAGCCAGAAATGCGAAAAACATTAATCCGCCTCTATTCTGAAGTAAACGCACAATACGTGACGTGCATTGCAGAACGTACTGTCGTTGACAAAACACTTGGCACAACAAACCTTCTTAAGATTGCTAGTCCGCTAGTCAGTCCGCTTCAATACAACCTCCAGCCCACAGACACCACCAGCATCAACATCAGACACTCGCTCTGAACATCCTTAACATCACGTCATTGTATAACACCAGGCTCTGGCTCTTTTCGGCTTCAACAATACAAACACAGCGCCCTTGTGAACTTCCTACGTAGCAACACATCATTCATGTAAAATATATACTACAATGCCTAACGCGAAATCTGTTTAATGCATGTAACACTATTAAAAAACAAAATGTATTTCAGAAATAGCTGCTACACTACGTACCTCAGGGGCAAGGTTTGTGTCAGGTGAATAGAAGTAAATACTTTGTAAAACTGTAAATCGATGCAATAATAATAATAATAATAACAGCCACCACAATCTGGTGAAATAAAAATATATGTGGGACATGTAGCACGCAAAAGAAATTAAAAACACGTACAATACTGGTCTGAAAAGGTCATGGAAAGGGACAACTTGGGAAAACTAGACGTAAGATAATATTAAAAATTTCCCAAATAGTGTTAAGGGTGTGGAGTAGATCCAACTGGCCCCGAAAAGGATTCAGTGGCAAGCTGTTGTGAACAATGTAACGGGTCATTCCAGCACACTGCTCAGCAGTTGATAAAACATCGTTAAATAAATTAATAAACAGCCTGAAATACTTTCATTAGGATCCTGAACATCTCAACCTATTAGGTTGGTGTAGGGTGACTCACGACCCACTGGTTGTACATCTCCAATACGGTGTTCGTATTTTCTTGTTCAGAAAAGTACGCGTGGCATAGAGCAGTGGTATTCAACCTGGGGTACGCGAAGACATCTTAGGGGGTACGTGAAATTAAAAAAAAAATATTTTATGATAAACACTGAATAATCAGGGCCAGATTTAGGGTTAGCACAGGAGAACCGGACGTAAGGACAATCGATTTTGGAGATTATATACTATGTATAACTTGAATTATACACCAACAACTTTGGGGGTACAAAGTTGAAGAGAAATTATATCTGGGGGTACGCGAACAAAAAAGGTTGAATACCACTGGCATAGAGCACAGTACTTCATGACGTGTTTTGATGCACGAGTGTTGGCGTTTAAACAACCTCTCCCTGAATAAACGGTCCTTCCCAGAAAAAGTGTTGTCATGAACAATACTAAACAAGCCGCCCTTGGTAGTCGGATGTCATTTTCGAGTCACACAAGGCGGTGCTTTGAGATATTCTTTTGTTTCACTCGTTATATCTCCAACTTAAATTCAATCTTCAGCACAAATTTGTTTCTACATACTTACCAGTAATTACGGGCGTCATTATTATCCTTACTTACTATGCAAAACAATCGTCAAAGTACGTCAGTCGAAATGGGTAAATACGTAGTACAAAACACTGTCATGAACTACAAATGAGAGGTTCAAACAATTACCATCTTCCATTCACTGAGCATAGCTAATGCAGTAATACAATGCGACACTTCCAGGGTTGAAACAAATAAATTACGGCTTCCGCACAAATATACTGCAAGATCCTTGTACCTAAATACCACAAAAAAGATCTTGGAGACAAGAATCAAAGTGTTTTAGATTTCGAAACTAGAAAGTAGGAGAATAAAAATAAGAAAAGTATTACCAAGTAATGGGAGAAGATAATATTAAATGTTGCTGTTTCAATATCACGTGTGCCTGCTCTGTTTACAAATGCGCCACTGTAAAAATAGCTGACTTCTACCTGATAACTCAAGTCTGATACAATTAGCTAAAATTGTAGATCGCCTTTAAATCTTTAAAGCACGGTGATAACTTATATGTACTACCTACTTTAACATTTTACATAATGTGTGTTGGGTTACGTATTTTTTCAGAAGAAAGCAGCGGTTATTTTCCTAACAGCATTAAACATTTAATCTTTGCAATTTAAACGCGCTGTGTTTTCTTTGTGGTATGAAACATTTTTTAAATACTATTCGGAACGGTTTGGTACTTCACACGATTAATCCCACTAAATTGAAACATATTCTTTCTTATATTACACATCAGAACATTCTACAGATCTGTCTTTGTTGTTAGGAAGTCCTTCGCTCTTGAACTTAACCTTTACTGTGGAGATAAATCGATACATCTTTCTCGATTCCCAAGAGAGATATCTGAAAGGTTAATTTCATACTCTAGAGACAGTGAGGAGTGTCACAGACTTGAATGCAGTTCAAAAGTTCACTGATTTAGGAAGTGATAACAACGTAAACAAATAATTACGCCATGAAATTGTCCAAAATTAATGGGACTGAAAGCTCTAAATGACCTTCATCAACATGCAAATTAAGATTTATAAAGCTGTATTCCTTTTTTCTATTCTGTTAGTTTATGTACATAGATTTTTATTTTATTTTTACCTAAGTCCACTTTCTCTGGATTATGGGTCTAGCAAAGGCAACTTTTGTATATATACGCTTTAAAGAAAGGACATGCAAGATTCAGACTGGTTTTATAGAAAGCCAAATGCATAGTGAAGGCCTTGTAAAAGTTGCCTGCTATAAATATTGTCACTCCAGCGTACAAGCCATGGACCTGTGGCCATATATAACACTGTCCCAGCAGTAGCGGGTCCATGCTCTGCCTCTCTTTAATCTCCACCCCACCCCCCACCCCCCACAACTCCGGTTCAAACAGACCAGCACCCAACTCCTATCAATTACTAATGTATGCAACCGTGAACCGGAATATAGGAGGTGCAAGAAGAAGGAGACTGCATCATCCTAACATTGTATCGTTTCAGAACTGCAGTGCAAATTAGCAACACTACACACGTTCGGAAAGCTACAGCGCATAGATTTTATCATCTATCGTTTCTGTATGATGGTGTACCCAAGTTAAAGTAACGTTTAAACATGTACACATAAAACACACACATACACTACCAGAATGCACCGGGATTTGTTAAGTTAAAGAGACATATTATGTTTTAGTCAAGTACGTAATGAAGAGTGGACTAGGATTTTATTTCGTATCTGAAATACCCAAATAACAAAACCTTTACACTGTATAAGAAAACAGCTTATTCGAGATAATCACAAGAAGCATCTAAAATAATTAAATTGCGAGATATTAATAAAGGTAAGTGAATAACAGAAGATTATCATACTATGTTCTTTCCTGACACTGGAGTATCGAACGGTTCCCCACCAAAATTTTCTAAGCATTTCTAGTCTTGATGTCCTTACTGCATACCAGTACTTATAGGTTACTACATATCACTATCCTAAAAACATTAACACGTTTTACCCAAAAATTATTTCGTTACGCAAGATCCTAAACCAATTATTAACTTATTTCGTTCTCCTAAGGTCGAGTCTGGCATTAGGGATAGAATCACATAAAATAATTCAGCATCCGATCCACGTTTATACTGTTATCTGTGTATTGCACGGAACATGCATACCTCAAAGAAAACTCAGAAACACTTTTTTAAGAAGTTTCGTCTGGCAATATACACACAGAAATCTAAATACATGTTCATGTTTCGTTACCAGAACAAAAATCATAAATTATAAGTTTAATAAACCCTTAAAAATGTGGAAAATTTCAAATGGACGTCACATGGCACTTGCGAATGCACGCCGTCACAGAGCTCAGAAACCTTGTCTCCCCGTCTGCTGTTTAGAACCGTAAAGATTAACATATACAGAAATATAGTTGTTCCTTTTCGTATCTTGGTCTCTCACATTAAAGAAAGAGCACAAATTCAAGGTGGACGAGAACACGTTGTTGATAATGAAGTGACAGCAGACTGGAGACAACTGCATAATGAGGAGCATCATGATCTGTATCTTCACCGCAAAGGTGTATTACTAGGATGGACGAAGAACGGGGGAGGAGACTGCAGCAATTCAGAAGGAAAAGGAGGATAAAATGTGAATTTCTGATTATGATTGGAAACTCTGAAGGGAAGAGACCGGGCGCCAAACTTTGGCGCAGATGGAACGATAATACTAAAATGAAACTGAGACAATTTGGTGGTAAGTTGTGGACTGGGTCCATCAGACTCAGGTTAGGGATCGGTGGTGGACTGTCTTGAACGCGGCAGTAAAGCTTTTGGGTTCCGTAAATAGCTGGACATTTAAAGATGGTTGTCTTTTGGGTTGTAACCGTGTGCTGTGGTATAAGTTTACCAACGTTTCAGAGGTCCTTGCTGCTTCCATTATTATCCTCCTCACGACGGAGGCAGCGAGGACCTCTGAAACTTCTATCAGACTACACGGCGCTACAACCCAGAAGACAGTCATCTTCGGACTCACCGCCGTGGAAACCTCAAATCCTACTCAGCTGGAAATTCACTGACATGCGGAGTAACTAATAACAAACTACCTTCTCAGGAAGAACTCTGCTTATGGAATTAGTTACCTATCGCTGTATGTTAAATGGCGCTAGTGTTCTCACAGCCAAAATGATTGTGCTATTGTAATGGGGAATTACACAGTTTAATGACGGCGATGTGCTCAACAACATGACGATCTTGTTGGGTTTGTAAGACTGATGTGAATCTTACCGGGGGATGCACCCGGGATA
>NW_019059682.1:288873-305464 GCF_000696155.1 Zootermopsis nevadensis
AAGAATAGACAGTCAACCTGATCAAAGCGGAACACGGTCGTACAGTCGCCATAATCCGTGGATGTTTTGTTGCAACAGAACGTCTGTTGGATTCAGACACGTAATATTCTTAAGGCACGTTGTAACACCGCAAGCGAGCGGCAATTGTTTTCGCAGTAGGCCGGCGTGTGCTGAAGATACATTGCAACCCTAAATTCGAAAATCCTAAAAATGGAATGTGCCAACATAAAGAATGATGAACGAAGGAGAGGGACGGTTTAACTGCAGCGGATTGACTTCCAGACGGGAAATGAACACCTCTGGCAATGCTTGATGGAGGGTAACCCAATGCCAAAGCACGGTTCACTTCACCTAACCTCACATAACACTGTTGCCACGTTTCATTCCCCGACTGGATGGATGGATAGGTAGATAGAAGACAGATAAAGAGAATAAGGCAGTAGAAATAATGAAATAATTGCGGAGATACATAGCCCCCCCACCCCCTGCTGTGTGGAAGTGAGTCACTGCAACGATCTCTGATAATGGCATGCCGTCGCAAGAGGTACTATTGGCAGGGTGGGGTCACCCAGGACTTCGCACTGCACCAGTCTGCATAGCCCAGAATGTTCTCTGCAGCGAACAGACTTCGCTGCATGACTGACCTCACTCTTTCGTGCTTATCGGAACAGAACACAAAGGTAAAGTTGTGCCTAGACGAAAAGCTGGAAATTGGCAAATGTTCGCGATCTGATGCGAGGTTTGCGGGTAGATCTCCGTGCGTGGTCGGACGTGAGTGAGATCAGGGTATCGACACCGAAGCAACAAAAAAATTGAAGTTTTCGTGGCGATGAATATGGTAATTGTGGTTTTCTGGATTGTGACGCTGTAGTATTGTATAGCCTGAAACTTCAGGGCGATGATGATAACAAATGACAAGACTACACCAACTCACGAGTCACTACAAGTCACCACGTTTCAGAGGTAATCGCCCTGATGATGGAGGCTGAAGGCTACTTTCAAATGTCAACATGTTGATACTTTTAAGGTAGTAATCTGTGTTTACACTGAGAATCATACGAATCCCATACATAAAAGCAGAATTATTGATTGCTAAAGCAAACGGTACATACAGCTAACATTGGGCTCTGAAGCGTTCACATAATAGAGAATTTTCCTACTACATTGGAAAAGACGCTAATCTCTCACCGTAGACATCTGAATACATGCCCATAAAGGGCTCTGATAGGCGACGTGAACAGTGTACAGTGAACACAGAATGGAAATGAGGGGAAGAAATACAGCGAATATTAGCTACGCATTGCCGACAAATACAGCGTTTGTTCACAACAAAATTCAAAAGAAAATAGCAGCAACTATCAAAACATGTCAACTTAAAAATGAAACATATTAACATTAATCTCAACTTAAAATGTCAGTGAAAATAACCCATAAATAGCCCGAATCGAAAAATGACAAATACATGCGATTTGAATTTCATAGGGTCCAATGTCTAAAACAGTCTTTTGAGTTGTGATGACATGTAGACTTGCAGATGATTACTGCTGTTTCGGAGAAACTTCGATGGCCGCTTAGACTAGACGACGTCACTGCCCAGAAGACCGCGCCGGGACAAGGACGTCATGAACACAAACCGCTGACGATAGATCGTTTAATATTCTTCATGAACAAGACAAACCATCTCACAATGCTATACACCGTCAGACGGTCTCTTCGAACACGAAAACATTCTGGGTAACTGGCAAATGACACATGAGAGACTTATCTGTGGTTTGTATCAACGCCAAATACATCGCCCTCTGATGTCATTCAATTCTTACACGGAAAAAGAGGGCGTAATAATAATAATAATAAAAAACGATTATAGTCATGTTTTTTGTGTTGCATTAATTGCAAAAAATAAAAATTTGATTGCCTTTGATGTCTGTGTTTCAATATATAAAGTGGTAAGTATAAATCAAATGAGATAGATTAATAGGATTATATAATTACTGCCGTGCAGAAGCGCGTTTGTAGAAGAAACATTACACTACAGAGGTTAGAACTGAATCTTTAAAACCAGCAAGATGTGTCATATTTGCTGACACGACTCGTCAATAAACAGCATTATTACTTTACACCACTAGCACAAACACTTGAACATAACATTAATCACCGGAAACGATATAACAAATAAACTACAGCCCAGGCCGATGATACGTCGAAACAGGGCTGAACAGGATCTCAATGCTATTACAGCATTTGATAAACCTATAATCAATAAGTAAATATGTATTTGATTTCAGAATGTTCCAGTACACAAACTGAGAACATCGATCCCACATTCTTAACTCTAGCAGTTGATGTAGCGTTCACAGTATGGATGGATTTTTATTTGTAACGTACATGGTTCGAATCTTGGAGGAACTACAGACTATTCTTGTATTTTACATTTCCTGTCTCTCCAAACAACGACAGAACTTAAACTGGCAATGACTTTCTCCTTTAAAATCTTCACATATTTACAGTAATCATAAAACTTTGTGTCGTAGTGTAACAGCATGGGGAAGTACCTCGATTCTAATACCAATAATACATAAACAATTATTTCGATTTACGCGTTTCGAGTTACTCGCTTTTTTAAGTAATGCGCCGCTGAGGATCAGACGAATAAGTCTGTGGGCCGGAAGCAACCATGGCGGCGAATCGGAACAATCATGCATTTTTTATAATCTCACGGCCCACTCCCCTCAAATTTCGACCCCGTCTCTTCGGTCCACATTCCGTCAGGTTAATCGATCGCTACAAACCAATCAGCTTCCATTCCATTCCAGCGCTTTCCAATCGTCCTATTGAATTTTCCCTCTTCCTGTCCAGACTTACTGCCCGCTACGTGCCGCGGCCCACATGCTACAAGCCATAACACACAAAGGCATACGACAAAGACAGAAAGAAAGCAGACAACTGCATGTTTACAAGATGCTATACGTGGTACTATTACTAATGATCAAATGTTTTAAGGCCCGCAGCGTGTTACTTTGACAGTAATATCTGTGAAGCAAAAGCATTGTTCGCTATTACGGAAATAAAACAACGAACTGATCTAAGTCATCGTTATTATTAGTTATTATAATCATCATCCGTAAAAATGGAGGCGACACCTTCCGTACGACTAGTACCACTTAGAAGAGTGAGTTGCGTCACAATCCCTAAGACCACGCAAATCATTTTCACTTCTGTTAGAAGCGAATACGCCTCCTAACGCATTACTGTCCAACTGCGTCACAGCGAAAACTCAAATATTAATATCTATTACGAGTGCAGAGATTAAAAATGCGTCGAGCCTTTCTACGAAGCTCCTAGAAATCTTCATGGCGTGGTACTTAAGGACAGGGACAATCTTAACTTTGACGATGTCGGTCTTCCGGGTTTTTGGGCTAGGAGTTAGTTTACCAACGTTTCAGACGTCATTGCTGTCTTCATCATCAGGGTGATGAATAATTTTTCCCGTATCATTTTTGTTGAAGTTCCACGAACCCAGTGCATACAATCCCTCATTATCTTTCATCTCACTTCAACCACATGTTCATACACGAGATAATTTAGCCATTGCCTAAAGGTTTCATTTGCAGTTTTCTGTGGGATTATGCAGGCGACCTTCATCTATACGAAGGCAGGATGGGCGACCTCGTAACACGGAACACAGAAATGAATGAATTTGCTCAAGCCAGTGGCAGAACGCAATAGATGTAATAGCTAACATTTCTGCGCGACTTCATAACTATCACACCAATTCGTGCTTAGTATTCGGGAGGTCCTAGATCAGTATAATGACCCGTAGACTGGCCGTACTGACACGGTTTTTTTTGGTTTTCCTCAGTTACTCCACGAAAGTTCCGTGTTGTACCTTAAATCGGACCACGATGGCTTCCTCACAATTTTTCTTCAATTCATTATTCATTAATCGCCCAGTAATTCGATGCTGTATTGTCTAAACTATCAACAGAGTCGTTTAATAAACAACATACAAATAAGATAACGATCATACGCGCGCGTAAGATGGGTTAGTCAATGTCTGAGTCTGAATACGCTTTATATGATTTAAATCACAGAAATTAAATATTTTACAATGTGAAGAATAAAAAAATATATCATACAAAATTTGCATAAGCAAAAAGTAACCATAAAGGAAGATGACGTATATAAAATTTCAAAGGATCCACTAGACATGCGTGTGTATGTACTCAGACTTCCATTCTGTTGTGATTCAAATTATAAACAAATGACATTATGCTAACTGCAGTAGGATCTGATTCCCGATCTCTCGGTAGGTCTCCCACAAACAGGGTCTCAAGGAGTGGGAGGATATTGTTTTGTCGGCGAACTTTGTACAAAGCTTTCGCTTCTTCAGAATTCCCACCTGCATAACATTTACATACATTTTATTATAGATATAAACAACAGTGGAAAGGCAAGCCCTACGGGTCCCTTCATAGAATCTCTCTACCCTCAAGCCTATCTTACAATGGTTTATCGTATGAAGAATGCGTGTATCATTGTACCCAGGTGCCCTCGTTAATGTAAGTTATTTTAAATCTGTCTCAAATGTTCTTATGCAGATTATATAATTCTGAGCAAAATGTATTAACAAATTCTCGAGTAGTGGAACTCCATGGGTCAATACTGCAAATATAAGAGTGTGCCATTGGCACAATCCTGAGACAGTTCTATTAACTTCGTGTTCTAAAAATCTATCTTCCTAACAGCCATCTCAATATTATCTCCCTACCTCGTTTTCTCTCTTCCACGTTGACTTCCAGAAGAGGTTTCCACGAACAAAATTCTCTGTGCCCACAGAGTATTTATTATTATCTGTGTACAATCTCATGTCTTACCCTTCTATATTTCACTGTTCACGCGACACCATGTAAGTTATACAACCCGAAGATCATCAGTATGCAATATCATAAATGACGGAGGGAGCATGGACCTCTGGAACGTTGGTGGATATGTACCAGACTACACGGCGCAACAACCCAGAAGTATTCAGACTCACCGCTGTGAATCCTCAAATCTTACAAGGATTTTCTTCCCTCGGGCCAAGAATAGATTTCCCGTTGGATCAACGGGCCAGGAAATCTCTCCTGGCACTATTTTTAAAAAAACGTAGAGCCGTTTTCGTTATCTTTAACACTTGTTCAGACATAACAAGTTACCATAGTACATGCTCAAGTATACGTTGTATTAAAATGTGTACAAACTACTATAGTTATATACTACTTTAAATTCGCGCCTGCAACAGCTTGTATGTGACACAATCCGTATCTCAAAAATTTACATTTTGCGGTAGGATTTTAAGTCAACATCGTGCGTACGTACAGCAGGGAGCCAGATAAGAATCATAATTATTTTTAAAGTCATTTCGAGTAAATAAAATAAATGAAATTCTAATAAATAGTGCCGAAATAAAAAATAAATTCGCAGGAGTGGTTACAAGTGGTCTAGGGTCGGATGTGGCCCCTCGGAGGCCAGATGTGCCACTCTGCCCCACGTCATCAAACTCAGGTTGAACCATTTCCTAAGAACCAATGGCAAATAAAATGTTGTTTAATTAATATTCTACATATTAAAGGCCCGCTGTTTCTGTTTTCGAGAGCAAAACAAAGATTTTTAAACTCAGTAACAAAGAGGCTACGGTAATCGGGACCTCGACATGCGGCGGTCTCAAGTTGTGGGTGGAAAAGACGGTCTGCAGATACTGAGGGTAAGTGAAAATATATAAACATCCAGGTGTTGAGCAGTGTACCACATTCTTTTTTTTTCTTTTTCTCACTTGGCACACCATACTCTATCAGACTCGTGGCGGCACATCACAAAATGTCGTCTCACAACAACGGTGTAAGACCATAAATATGTACCTACATATGAATCTCCGTCCTATAAAAACGCAAGCATATGAAAACAAAACATAACACGTGTTTAATAAAACTCGATTATGAGCAAGTGTACCTTTTGTTACTGCAATGCGATAAAATGCAATTTATTATAAAAATTCGCTGCACACCAAATGCAAAATAATGATAACAACAGTGATGATAGTAAAATGTGTCTTTACGAAACTGGATATGTGGGGTACACTTTGAATTCATCTGGATAATAGCGTTCATAGGCGGGATCTTGTAAACGCGGTAATAAACCTTCGCGAGAAATTTCTAGACCAGTTGAGCGACTATAAGGAGTCTGTTTCATGGAATTAATTATAACCAATACCTACCAAAATCATTTAATAAACATTGTTCGTTGCTATTAAGCAAAACACACAGAGCAAGCCAACTGCCACCACTTTGTGAAGAGTTGCGCGTAAGTGACGAAGTGTAAGAAGGAGTTGGTAGTCTGTTCTCATGCTACGCTGCAGTGTCGTCTCGGAATGGTGGCACGCCTGCGCGCCGTTCTGTGGTGCCGACACAAGAAGAAAATACCACCGTTAAGAGAGCAGAGGAGCGAGTGGACCCGCAACTTGGCATAACCCACTATTACCCCGGTCATCCTGCATCTTAGTAATTTCACTTCCATCTCTTTCAAGTCTTGCTTTTTTCTCTTCATCGTCGTCATCACCATCAACATCGTCTTCCTTCTTTATACCATTGCCTTCCATGGCAAAAATAATCTCCGTCTCTGTCACACTCATGTCATTGCCATACGAACACGTTTCTCCTTTCCAGCAGTCTTCGTCTCCTTTGAAATACTTTGAAACCACAGCAGAGTCCTAGCCACGTCTTAGAACCGTCATTACAGAAATTGGCATCTTGGGAAAAGAAATGCAGGCAAGGAGCATGCATAGAAAGAAAAATAAGAACAAAAAGGGGGCCAAGAATAAAAGAAACAGTCGTATTTTCTGAGTACAGTCGATACTCTGTAGCATCATAAAACAAATCACTGCTTTCAAAAGCAGAGTGATGTAAGTAGCCACTTGGAAAGAAATTGTGAAACAAGCAAACTACATTCACTGGATGTAGGGTGTAGAACAAGGCCACTTCTCTTTATGCCAACTTATAATTAATTACTTAATTAATTAACACTCTGGCAGTGGAGCGTGAAGGTTTAATCCACTGAGCCAGTTCCATCGATTCGTTATTCTCACAATCTATTTCCTTACACTTCTTCTTAAAGTCATCCACCCACCTCCTTCTCAATCTTCCATATAGCCGTTTCCAAAGAGGTATTACCACAGATATTCTGCGTATAAGGTGGATTCATTATTATTCCAGGCGGGGGGGGGGGGTCCACCAGGTTTAAACGAAAAATATTATAAAATTCGAAAATCTGTTATAAAACTTATAACGGTTAAAATAAAGGAATAAATACAATAATATATTATAGAACGTTGCATATGCTTATAAACACGCTTATATTACCTTGTTTTTTCTTTTATTTCTGCGGATTATCTGAGGAAGAAACAAATATATTTCCCAACCAACCCGGATAATCGTGAGTCTGTCTGCTGTACATCTGTATCAGCATACGCTCACATTTATATCCACAAGATACATTGTATCATATTCGAAAATTGCTGGTTTGAACAACCTCTGGCAGCAGACGAGACTTCCAGGCTTCCGAATAGGAAGTAGTATTCAAAATACACAATCATAAACTGCAGGTGCGGTGTGACAGTTTGCACAAAACAAACTGGCAAACAGAGTCTAAATATCTACGGTTTATACAGCGGTTAAGAATAATGCAAAATGTAAACAACGAAGCCTGTAAAATGTCATGATAAAGTTCATTATGTTGCTAGTCAAAATATTTTTACAGAAGTCGACGGTTGTTAACCGTATTCACGAGAGCCATCAACGAGATCCTATCTGGAGTCAGCTGAATCCAGTCCATACCTACTCCATATTTCATTACCATCCGTATCAATTCTATCCCCTTGCATGCTTAGCTCTCACAAATGGGCTCCATTCCCAAATAACACGTCCAAATACAAAGCCTTGTAATATTACGTAACAGACCTAAGAAGATTTCTGGGTGTTGCTCGCCTCCCAGTAAGTGAAGAACATCTCACAGGCCGATCTGAAACTTCGGTTTTCGGGGACAAGCCGCGGCGAATGTCGAAGGTTATACAGCGTATCGGCAAACATAACAGTTGCCGTCTTCAGAGAGTGACTGTGTATCGGTTGGGCAATTTTGGAAGCCTTATATACAGAAAGTTGTAGGTGGCATGTGGGATGTGAAAGACCTGACTGGAAAACTTCTAGGAAAACATGAATTTCGAAAACCGAGAGAAATGGGTGGGAGCTAGTTCCTTCCACTTACCGACATCAAACCAAAACATTTCGATTGTCATTCTTTTATTTTCCATTCTTCCGGAAATTTAAATGAATACAATTTGCACATTTCCACATAGGTTAACTGCTCAAAGAAATTTCAAAACCGTACGCTGAACTGAAAAACGCGAAAGGAAACGATAATGACTTAAGACAGTCCTAGCATTTACCTAGAAGAAATGAGACAAATTAGAAACATTTCAGCGAGAATATTCCATTTTCGGGTCAAAATTCGAACTCTGAACTTCCACTAACCATGAAATATAACCATTATACAGCGACGTCTACACAGACTGTGCGCTTCGTTTGAGCTCTTATGGCCTTCTTGAGCTGAATATTAAAAGTGAGCATGAAGCAAATTGAAGATGAAGAAAAATGGGGGCAAGAGAAAGAAAATTCCTGCGGGAGAGAGATCGAGGTACAAGCAACGGCAATTCAATCCCTTCTCACCTTTAGAGCCAAAAGCCCAAACCACACAAAATGATTATTTTTGTCTACTATGGTATGGAACTTGGTTAAGTGTGAGAAAAAGAATTAAGAAATAAACCAAGCAGACCGGCAGATAGACACGCATGAAAACATAAGCAGATTTTACTGTCGTTGCAAACAGACTAAGAAGTAGGTCTAAACCGAAAGACGTTAAGTCTGAAATAAAACGGGATTCACAGTCCGAACTTTGAGTGTTTAAAAATAAACACGATTATAGCCCAAGGACCGTAGTTATGAAGCAGTGACAGGAATACTGATATACATTTGACCTCCCTTTTGATGGAACCGTTCCAATATACAAAGCATGGCTATCAAGAGCTATAACGCACAAATTTACAATCCACTAAAAAATTTCAGCTCTTTTCCATGGTGCCCTTGGATTCATTATAATTTTACTAAATAAAGCAAAATAAGTTCAAGTAAGTTATCAGCTTTAAAACTTTCATACGATCGGCGCATATATAAAACAAGTTGGTTAATAGATGTTTCTTGTGAAACGTTTAAGTAAGAAACTGTAATTCAGTGGTTTGTAAACACAAGTAAGTAAAACTACGTTTACTGCATGTAGTATACCTATTTATTCAAAACGCTGTTAGTTCCCCAAGACATTTTTCAGTAACCACGTTGATCATACATCATGGACATTGAGCAGGTTGCAAAGTGACGTCACGCAGTTTCCATTGAGTCACAAAGACATGACGTGAGCTGTAATTAGAATACCTTCTGTTCAGACAGGGTAGCCGTGTGCTGCACTCACACAACGCAGCTTTTATAAGGTGATATATTGCTGATGTGCAATGAAAATGACCGTTCTCAATTTGAACACATTAATACTAAAACGACACAACTCTAAACCTGTAAACTTGTTGGCCTAAGTTTATACGCCGACAGAATGCAGAGAAGTTTTCTCGGAAGAATCATCCGCGTCGTTACAGAATAGAATATCCGACGCTTCGGAGACTTTGTCAACGTCAACAGGGGTTGAGACTTTACGCAGATTGACTGATCTCAAAATCTCTGACACTCAGGAACTAACAAAGCGAGTCAAGTGATTACCACCCCACAACTGACCATTCTCAATGTTGCTTAAATTGGAAATGGCTGTGAGTGTTAACAAGCGGTCACGCATCTTCAACTGCCGCATTTTTACACAACATAAATGAGGAAAGAATACCAAATACTGAGGTAGAAGTATAAAGAATATTTAAATGTTCTTTGGATTTTTTGCGATTTCGCATACTGCTGTGATTTACATAGTCTATAAATTCACCTTCTGCAGGTACAGATCTATGAGTATTAATGCAAATATCTATTGTTACAAGACACGGCGCTACACATTAACATAGTTACAACTGATTTTTCATTATGTCTCGGTATATGAAAACAAACCGAAAAATGTTTCAAATAAAAGTTTCAGATTTCAATATAAATTCTGTATTTATTATTTTAACGATGAGCATTTCATTATCCACTGTATGGATTCGAAGATGAATCAATAAGTGACTGAGTGACGAACGTCCATGATCAAAACACAGATATATGAGTTCATTTACACACTCTGTTAAATAGAACGGTAAAGGAGGGAACATGCGTTCTTGTACCTGTATCCTTTTTGCGTAGAAATATTCAATTTGTTCCATTAAACATCGAGAAATAACTCATGAACACTTTCTCACATCCAGACTTTATTACAAAATTTCATTAAAAGAGTAATTTTATCTATTCCTCACAAGAGTCGTTTAACTACAAACGGAGACCGCCTTGAATTAAGCGTATGTAATCACTTTAACTTGTTCTGTCTTGTGAAGTGCGCGTTTTACAACAGACAAAGCGAGGGCACACGAGGAGCTTTCAACATAAAACCAGTGTTTGAATTGCTATAAATCAGTATCCCAATAAGCATTGAATCTTCTCTCCGAATGTGAGCAAATAATATTGACTGGCTACGAAAAAATAACAAAACAAAATTTAATAAGAATAGACGACAGATAGTAAAGCAATGTGCTCAGACAAGAAACTGGAGCAGATCGAAAGGCATGGTGTAGTGGTTAGCATTCCAGAGACCCCTGATTCGAATTTTGGAACCGGGATCAAATGCCGATGTAGTATCTTAAAATAAGTCATTACCGCTCTCTTCCACATATTTTGTAGTTAATAATTCAGTACTTTCTATGATTCAATTTAAAAGGCGTAGTTAAGTAACCCAACAACAATTTCCAAAAAATATTACAAAACTGAGTGAGTAATTTAGTGATAATTTGCGTATAGTTATCGGTGTACGTAAAAAAATTGGTGAAACAGAATGAGTAAAACCAATGTTAATCAAAGATGTCTACGTGTAGTCTGGTAAATACTTGCCGATATTTCAGAGAAGCTTACCAACTCCATCATCAGGTCCAGACTCCAGTTTCCGTCTTTCATTACAAACCCTTTCGATGCTATTAAGAGATATTTACGTTATATAAAAGTAACTGCACTTATTGGCAGAATGCATTAATTCCGTCCGAGTGACATCCTCTAAAAATTACTACAGAAATATAAGTACAGTCTGCAGACTCAGTAATTAGTTTATATTTTATGGAAACAGCACTAACAACTGTCGTTGGTTCCAATTTCTGAACGAGTGGACCTCAATTCCAGCCTTTACATTTTACAGGGCGAAAGAAAAAGAAACAAGCAGAGGCATAAGACAGTGATGTGAGGATTGAAGAAATATAAAGTGTCATCATCAAAAGTCAAATTATTATGATTTCTTCTTCGGTCTCAGTCCCTCCTCCCTCTTGTACCCTCCAGACAGCGGCATTCCGATGGCTGTTATGTTATGGCAGTCCAGCGACCAGACGAGCTCACGCACTGCCTAATCACAGCCCACCTAGCAAACTGATTTCTTTGACGTTTGTAAAAACTTTACACTAGTTACTTTTCACTGGTTTAATACACAACGTTTCATCAACTACTTTTGTTACATTGTAAGATAAATTGTAAATGATGTGGAACGGATTATCTCGTTATATATTAAGGTCCTACAACAGAACCTGCCGGAACCCATCACATGGTAGCTGGGCTCAGATCAGGGAACCCAGTCCAACACCTGTCGATTACGAAGCGTGAATGGCATCCACTCATACGCGACGCTGGTTCTGTTTGTTCGAGAATTTAATTCCTTGGTCATTTAACGAGATGACTCAACTGCAGAGGTTATATACCCACAGCGTCAAATGAATTAGGAAGTGTGTGAACTGAGAAAAACTACGATACCTTAGAAAGTAGACACCCTAAATCCGAAATATAATTCGGAGCATTATTTACTTATATTCTCTCACGCTACGCGTCGCTTCGAGAGCACCAAGCCTGTCGTTACTTGAACGCGTAATTAATCATAATAATGCGCGGGAGTTATGTCCTGTGTAATTAATTAGGCGTTCCTCTCACAGACCCACTCTGCTACGAATGTCATTTGTTCTGTTCAATGACAAAATGTCGACAGGGATTGCAAACCAAACACACTGCTTGAATAAAAACACAACACTAATCTCTATGACAGAAAAGCCAGAAGGTTCAACATCACAGATATGAAAACTCTTCACTGGACAAAATTCTGAGCCAGTTCATCCACTTGCATTACACAATCCTCCAATTCTTCATTGTGTTGAAATACAATTTTCTTCTCAGTATTTCAGTCATCAAGGGGATTCGATTTTTATCTTGTGCCCACAATCAATCTACATGCCCAGTCAATCGTAGATTTCACGATCCTAACAATACAAGGTGACTTGTATAAATAACGAACTTCGTCGTTATTTCATATCCTAAATTTCCCATTTACTTCATCTTTCTTATGTCCTTCCATCTAAATAAGGCGATATGTTTCATACCAATTACAACGCAATGAAATTCTTCAATACAATTTTCCGTTGCACACTACGGTAATTAGCTTCGTGATCTCTTCTTTACGAACCTGCATAACTTGACTGTCAAATGAAGATAACATGGAATTCTACAACAAGATAAAGAGTAAGAGGAGACTAAGAAGACGCTGGAAAGGATTTTGAGGCCAGTACAGGCAAACTTGTTAAATAATTTATGTACAGAAGAAACAAAAGTATACATGCATGTCACATATAAAATTTACTTGTATATAGAATCCTGTATGATTCTAAAGAACCAGTTTCCCATTAACATGAGGTATACACAGCAGTCCATGTTACGTTAAAGTCTTCTGACTATCGCACGGTATGGAATTTCTGCGTAGTTATTTAGAATCGAAGTCACGAAAATGAAGTGTCGAAGGGCTGGAATAAGAAAAGGAGTCGACCTCCATCCAGCGCAGGGGGTAGCTACATTCGGAGAGCCGGCACTGGACGAACTTCATATTATAAAATCAAATAAACGTAGATTCCGGAACGCGGCCGTGGAAAGTCGGTGTAATTTCTGTGTACCTTTGTCATTCGCACGCACTTCACTGAATTTTAAAAAGACTCCTTCGCTATTTTTATATAACGATTTTCTTCAGCATTCTCATGACGAGACATGCAAGTTATTTAGTCTACAGAGCTTAAATATAAACTTAGTAAAACAGCATAAATATCGAATACATGTATTAAATAACAAATGGGGAATAATGCAAAGGAAAGACAAATGAAACCACAGAGAGAAACAGCGAAACAAGAAAGAAAGATTCTTACATTATATTTCAATAAAAGTTACTATGTGAGGATGGCAAATGGATGGAGTTGGCTGAGGATCGTGGCTGGTGGCGGGCTTTGGTGTTGTCGTGTTGAACCTGGGTTCTACTACCAGGGAGTTAGTTAGTTAGTTACGTTAAACCTAAATGCCAAATGCTTTTCAGATGCACAACAAGATGATCAACTTAAACGATCGTAAAACTCAGAGCAGACAATCAGACATCACCGAAAACAGAAACCATATGTCGATCTATTCATTAACCAACATAAAGCGGCTGGAAAACCATACGACAAAAATTCCTAAAGAATACGGAAAGGCCAGCAGAAGATTAAGCAGAATAAATAACAGCTTTTGTTACGTAGCACAACAAAGGGAATTCTTCCTCGCGGCCATGACACAACTTACAAAATATTCTGTTAATTTCTATAAAATCTTCAGTAAAAATGTGAAAGACAGCTTTCCCACCCATTGTTATATTTCTTTAGAGTAACAGGAAGAGGAGCCCATTTATTTTATCTCAGCACTGAATCAACCCTAAAAGCGTCAAAATTACCATGATGACCACGTAGTTGATTTTCACATGACGTCGAGAAGAAGGGGGTGTGACATGGTTAATTCTGGAAGATGACGAATAATAAATTTAATGGGGGTAAAAAAAGCATATCAAGATAACGATGGTCTAGAGAACAACAGAAGAAAAGCTAACACCATACTAGCAACGGCGCCAAACAAAGGGAAGTGTTCTCAGCTCGGTTAGACGAGGGATTATACACTCAAATGAAGGCCCCGTCTCCCAGTACCCACTCTGTTTCATATTTCTCATTCGAATTTATAAAGAGTTCGAGAAGATTAAATCATTCCAAAAGTGTTGTGAGATCTCTCGACGATGTCGCAATGACCAAATGTAAACGTTTATACAAAATGAGCCCGGAATGGAACAATGATACAGACATCTACATTATCGACGACAAAGACCTAATTCTTTTAATATTAATGTGATGTAAATGACACAGGAGTTAATTTCGTACGCACGACAGAAGGAGAATATGATTCATATGCCACATGTGAAGAACGAACCTACAGGTTAACCTACGTTTGTTTGGAGATTGTAACAGCGAAACAGCTGTTACTCAGACTTGGCAACCGAAGACTCTACAGTCCTTCAAATCCAGTCAGTTCACTTGGCATGTGGGTGTCCACTACATACCCAGAGACCTACAAGTAAGAACTTTATGTGGAAAACGTACCTGAACATACGCAGGTGTCCATTCATAATCAATGATCACATGCCAAGAAAATAAAACATTCGTTTGATTTTTAAAAAGAGAGAAACTTTAACGAGTTTCGTGTAGAACCTGCTGCCCACTTCAAAGTGTCTGAAGGTTACGATGACGTAGTTACTAACAACTTTATCGCGAATTTGGTATTCGGAAGTTATTTTGAAAGGACAGCTGTGGGTTAATTATTGCGCGGTTATCTCAACAGGGGGTATTGTTGACGATGAGTTTATGTAACTATCAAGAAATGTCAAATGCTAATACTGACCTCTCCGTGCAGAAAAGGCAAAGGCGAGCGAGAAACTTAAAAATTGTGCACGGACAGAATCCAGGCTCTGATACCTTTAAAAACAACGACCTACTCTCATTGGCAAACAACTTGGTCCAGAGTCCTTGAAAAGCTGAAAGTTACTTAACAAGTAAAGAAATTTCCGCCTTTTATGAAACTCAGGGATTCATTACTATCCTCAATAGGGCCCACCACTGAATCTTCCGCATTTATGAGGTTATTCAAAACTCATTCGCAAAAGTTTCGTTTTCGCTTTCATAACCTGCCGCAAATTTTTACAACATGTAGCACGTAGGTCTACAGACAAGTTCCATCTAGCCCCTTTCTATAAAATCTACCACCGGATATGATTTTAGCCGAACCGTGTCAAGAGATTACATTTATGTTGACATTTCAGAAGAATTTACAACACAAAATTAAATTAAATATCTTCTGTACCTTAACTCTCAGACTGGAGTTCTCACAGGGCGTTCAGTTTCATGCCAAATTTTTAGCACCTAAAATGTGTCATAATTATAACCGCGTGACACTCCGCTTATGTTATTGGAAAGTTTAATGGCATTAAAAAACTTTCAAGAACTCTGCTCCACGGAGTTAGTTATGGATCCAAAATTCACCCATTTTACAGGAAGCATAAATTAGACTACATACTATATCTAAAATAAGGTCAACGTTAATCGCACAAACATTGTTAGTTTGTAAGACATAAAATATGTATCTGATTTATATTTACAACTCTTATTTCAAATATATTTTAGTATCGTCAATATTTAACAAAATACAATGAAAAGGCAGGTCTCTGTATCACTGTAAGCAGTCTTATTAGCTTCGGAACTGATTTGCATCTGCATTAAATGAACATCAAGGCCAATGAGACATGCAAAATAAAAGACAGAATGCATACCTGTACATTTCCACTATTCTATTTTATACTACGTGTAATAGAATCATACGTAATGTGTAACTAAGGAAACTTGTTATAGAAATTATGTGAGCATGCAAATCTGATAAAGTTGATACGTTGTAGAATATCTGAGATGAGTGCGTGTTGAGATTGACCCTGAATAAATAGATTCGTGTCCACACGTGGAGGCAGGCAGACAACCAGACAGAAAGACGCACTGCTTTCCTATTGAGCAGGTCTATATACAAAACTTTAATGCTACTATTGCATGTAGCCTTGACGACTAATTGCAGAAGCGGTATCACGAGATGTACAGAGCTTCTGAAAAATACTAACCACCATCCTTTCACTTCCACAGTCTCTTTTTAGTTAAATAAATTATTGGCACAACACAAAGTACGCACAAGTTATTATGGGAAGGCAGAGTTACAGCAGAAATAAGAATAATTTCGGAAGGCGAGTTTTAAATGCACAGATGAAAACCTCATAGACGTTTTAAAGCTTTTGTACCAATCATTAACTAGCTACCCAACAAATTCTCTGGTAACATAATTTGTCTTAATCTGAACTTAATACTTCAAAACACAGTGTCCGTGGTTTCATGTCAATATTTCAAAATCTTATTACCGAGCCCATTCCC
>NW_019059682.1:305474-326237 GCF_000696155.1 Zootermopsis nevadensis
ACTCGGGTCCGATTCTCAACAGTTGCAGAGTCGGAGACTTCAAATTCAAACTATTGCAGTGCCACTGGCTACCCCCTTCCCCACTATTCTCTATTCTTACTACCAACATTACGCCCACCCCTTTGTGGGGTATAAAAGCGATACATGATAAAAGAACTAATTAGTAGAAATTCTGTGATATTTTTCTTTTGTTGTTAATTTTGCAGTGTGATAACAATGTACTGAAAATTCCATCGTTGCCATTGCTAGGACTGGTAAAAATGGCCAACTATATTCAACAAAGTTTTATTATCGCACTGAATATTATTAACCCCCATAGCTGTTGAGTCGACACGTTAAAATAAGTAATTTAAATTAATTATTTAAAACTTGTCTCATTCAACACTTGGAAATTGTGTTTATGGGAAAAACACCCTAATTTCACGGATCCAATTTTGTCCATAGTTCATAAAATTATGCACTGATCTGAGCAGACTAATGTACCTACTATCCCTCCAAATAGATTCTACAGCCAAGTCATTATACCAGTAAACGTTCTAATTACGAAAGATAGTAATAACAATTCAAATGGTTTTTGTTTTACTTCTTTCACTGTAGGAATGTCGAAGATTTTGTACACACACACACACACACACTGGCCTATGTAAATGTATGTTAACTTTGAATCTTTTGCAATGCAGTTCCGCACAACAACCATTATACACCCTTATCTGAAAACATCTGCGCTTATTTCGTAGTTATTCTGTCTTTATTTTTTTCTCCATCCTCTCCTTTCAATTATGAACGTGACTGTACATCACTGCAATACTTTACAAAGACTGTATATAACCAAACCAGCAACTGGCTCTTAGTCGGTTCATGCGCACCATACATTGCGGTAGCACTATATTTCCATACCAAGCGCTTAAAAGAAGAACAGCATAAGACGCTTCACACGTTGCGAGGGATCGCAAAATACAGAAATTTGAAGGCAATGAGAACTCACCCCGTATGCGTACGAAAACAAATTACAATAGCATATATATAGTCTTACAAAAGGAATTGGTGCCGACATAAATGCGATACAATACAGAATTTCCGATTCTGTTCGTGTGTTATTTAACGACGCTGCTTTAACTACTTGTCGAACTAGATGGGAAGGTTAGCATTTATAAGGCGGTGGAAATGTCCTGATTGAAGGACTACGCCGGCATTTGTCTGGAGAGACTGAAGAAGACCACAAAACGCCTGTCATTGTAGTCGGTAACTCAAACGAGATTCGAACAGACTGCCTCCTGAACACTAGTCCAAAGCGATTCCTTCTCCGTCGCTACCTAGAAACCGGAATTACATGAAAATACAATGTCACGGCCTTCATACCGAGTTCCAAACTTTCTGTTCAGTGCATATAATACACAAACGTATAAAGATGGTGGACACGTAGAGTGACATCATTTAAAGCAGTACGAACAAAAAGTCGGTAAAGCAACACACTGCCTATGCACTCAACGCACTTACACGCTTTTCGCCTAAAAATCTCCCGAGATAAGACGGAGCAGAAATATCAAAATCGATTACACGGCTGCAGCCATTTATAAATTATGATCAATCTGAAGAACATGATTTATCTTCGTTCTCAGCCGTTAAAAACTCAGATCCTACATATAATCATTGTGTTACACAATTGTGACACCAAGTTACGTGCACCTGATATTTAGAGACCATCTGCATGAGGGCTGGCATGAGTCCTAATCACACAACAAAGCAAAATAACCTGACGTGGACGGCCATGCCATTGTGACCTTTTCTTTAGTTTCTTCCACAGGCCTTTTCCTTCTGTCTACAGTAGTATGTAAATTTATTTGATCTTTCGTTTGCTTATTTTATTTATTTCTATCCATCCATAAACCAACCTTCTGTCTCCAAACTAGCGAAACTGACATATCCAGACATCATAGGACGCAGATCTGTATCACACACTAACGCCTACGGAAACCGTTAGCCCATATTACCACAGTGTGTCTAACAAATCTGATTCGTGACTGAACCTTCGGATATTAATGAAACATGGAATTTCTCGATGAACTTCAGCCACGACGTTTAACTTCCGGATGACTTGCCGATAAAACATGGGAAGGAAACTCATAGTCGATTTCACTATTCAGAGGAATAATTATAATAAAGATGAATGTTTTATGTCTTGCTGTTCATTTGCCTGTGGAATAGCCTATCGGTTTGATAATCGCTGTACGTAGAACAGTAGCACAATGTCGCAACGTTTATTCCCGCTGAGCACATGCTCCAGTAAACGTCTGTGACCTTTAATGTTATGAGTAACACTGACTAAGCATTATGACTGCTTTTCGAGCGCTGGCAGTCCGACAGGTATTAGTTTATTCTGAAATGCATGTCTTAATCGTTTTATTTATTATTTTAACAAGGATATTACGTACACAAGCTGTTAAAGCAAACATTACAAAAAATATTAACTTAACTTATTGGAATTTAATTACTTCTGGATGAAATACTGCCTTTCGAATTGCGTCATTTGTTTAAAAGTATTCAATACCCACAGCATCTGTATTTATACCATTACAATACTGCATTTTTCTGTAATACACCAGTAAAACGCGATATCGGGCTAATAATACACAAGTTGAAAGTTCCGCATCCGATCATCTTTTCCGTTCTAATGTTGCGATGTCACACACGTGCAATGAGCGGACTAAAGTGTTGTTACTACTTACAGATGCAAAGCAATAAGATTTCTGGACCAACTAGACGTTCTATTGTACAATCGCGGAGAATGTCCAGCTCTGTAATAACACGGGGTAACGATGCCCGGAGCCTTATAATGGCAATGTCTCAGCGTAGCAGTTTCACTGACAGCAAAACACAAACACACACAACAGAAAGGCACAAAGAGATAAATTCACGAAGTAAAAACAAATATATAAAAAACAAAAATATTATAATATAAAATGACGAATAAATGAAACTTTAGATATAATTTGCATCTGTAATTTGATTTGTTTCAACCCTCAGGCCATTATCATCCTCGGTTTTACCTGCACTATTAGTAACCTAACCACGGTTATTTAATGTAAAACTAATTTTTAAGAAACACATCTACAAAACATTAACTCTTCAAAGCGTAATGGGAACTATATCACCTGCTTTATCAGTCATCAACTATGCATTTTTATTTATGGGTTTCACATGATTCTTACTTTAAAAAAATATTATTTTCTTCAACAGCATTAACCAGTTGTTCTTTGTAATGGAGAAACTCAGTTTTCTTTAGCATACAAACGTAAGTCTTAAGTATTATTTTTAAGGCCTCGCCTTTAGAGAGTTACCGACGATAATATAATGTTCATTGCAATATAATTTATTGATACAATTACTGTCATATCTTTCAGGGTAAATTCTTTTGTTCACATAGATAATTTGCAATTCTCAATTTGTTGTTATCGTCTCTTTCCAGAGTCCTATTTTATCTTTATATCCGTTCTCAGGGCTGTTAAAAACGTTTAAAAAATAAATCTACAAATTTATTTAGTTAATGACTTGCAAGGATGTATAAAATATGTACTGGGTTAACTGACATCATGTGAACATAAGTGTTGAATTCAATGTAGAGAGAAATAAATAAAAACACAGAAGGGATACATGGTAGATAAAATAAACGAAGGAGAAAAAGGTACAAAAACACCGATACAGGAAAAATTAAAAAGGAGAAAAGAAATAAAATAAGGACACAAGAAAATAATTAAAAGTAAACTGGTAAGCAAAACATATAGGAATGCAAAAAAACAAAAACGGCTGTACTAAAATCAGCGTACACATAAAGTGGCATTACTGGAGCTAACAACTCAACTGAAATCAGAAAATTTCCCAACGCAAGATCTAATTAGCGCTTAAATTTTAATATGAGAACTAAAACAAACAGAATGCATCGCAAATTCAAAATTTTCTCAAACATCAACAATCGATTAACCTTCGCTTACAATGAGTCTACTTCGCGTTTTCCTTATGCTAAGTATAATGATGGTGACTTGACACCAAGTACTGAAAAGTGTTTAAGGAAGAGGCTTTGGGTTATTTACGTGAATTCTGAAGGAAACTATAAAAAAACTTTAGTCAGGACTGCCACCCGTCCTCCTGATCCGTACAGCGAGAAACCAAAGTTTTCATCCATACAGAACACAAGTAGCAGGCCTTCGGAGAGTGTCCAACTTTACGTTAAGGTCAGTCTAGTCGTAAAGATACAACAACAGGGCCGCCTTGAGCAGAACAGACTTGTTTTTTGACTTAATGACAGCAATTCGTGAGGAAATGACACTCAGAATATTATACCTCAAACGGCGGGCTACGCCAAGATAAAATCACACATTCGCCCGAAATAAGTCCTGCACAAACATCGATACCACAGCAAACAAATACAGCTTTAAAATGGCTCTCTTGTGAGTTATTGCGATCAACAACAGAGCGTTCGCATGTTATTGGCGGCAGCAAGCACCTTTAACTGTGAAATGCCAGTAAACTTCAACCACACTAAACTCGCAGTCGTGAGAACCTGAAATCTCTTCATTATTTAAGCAATTATAGATTCGTGAACATTCTTTTAAATAGCGACTGGTGTGGCACAAACGCATTATGCATCTACTTGTATTTAATCCCCAAATATCCAGGAAAATGCCAGAATATCTTCAAACAGTTCATAGCTGCCTCCTTTCAAATTCTTTCCTACTCAACATTTATAAGCGTCAGTCTCATTCGACGCTCAGGACGCCGACCTTTTTATTAAAAGTCTCGTAGTGAGTACTGTTATTATACAGAGCAGCTGGTATAAAATCTGGACGTTTCAAGTATCCTGGCAGTTTTCACGTTATTCCTACTGACAATTTGCTCCACAATCATTATTTGCTTTTATAATTTTCGTAGTGGGAAATGGATATTATTATTATTATAGCATTAACAAATTACCAGTATTTAAAACTACAGGTACTGAGCTTTCAATGTGCATAGCTAAATTACGTTATTTACATTTGAAAGAAAAACATGTGTTACAGAGAACTGTTTAGAAATTTTCTAGCAACGCATGTCCCCACAATATATTACTCTGAATTTTATTGGGTATGTTGCGGTATATGTAGTATATAAAGGGGCCTCACCGAGGTGATTTTGTGCCGGTCAGTTTGCTGACAGAACCACTGGCCAAATGTTAAATTTATGCAATTCCCAGGTCTTTTGTTTTTATCTCACATGCTGTGTCTGTATATTTTCTGATTACCTAGTCGCCCTAATATATATGTATATTAACATCTATATATATAATTTTCTCCTGTTTTGGCTGTTTTATTTATCATCGCCATATCATGTTTATTATTAGAAATTCTTTCATAAGTGATGACACTGGTGTAACAACAGAATGCACCCACCTAGGATTTTATTATTATTATTATCACCATCATTGCCATCACCGCCATAATCAGGCTATTTGCTGTTGGAAAACACTTGAATAAAGAAACTGAATTATTATTGTTGTTGTTGTTGTACCGTGTTGTGTTGGTGGTGGTGATAGTATTTAAATCTACTTCGTAAACACGGCTGTGGGTTTAATACTCAGTTTCGAAGACACAATTATTTTCTCACATATAGATAATTTATTACATAATTTAAAGAAAATTAAAGGCTAGAGTTCAAAAGAGGGTTGTGAGACGACCTTCGATATAAAAATAAAAAAGTTGTCACATTTTCATTGCAACGGAAAAGTCCGGTTTGCCAGCGCGTAGGTCGTGTAATAAAAAACCCGCAGAAATGTGGGTCGCCCGAGTGTCACTAAGAAGTGTGTGAGTGTGTGTGAAGAGACGTGTAGTGACTGTACCTCCTGACACCTATTTAAGGTTAAATGGGCGTCGTGAATGCATATTAAGACACCGATTCCGTTGGATATGTGACTGATATTTCATGTTCAACAACATGACCTCAATCAATATTCATTCAATACAAGACTTGCATGTCCTTCATACTTCGTCGTTTTATAATCTATGACTAATCTTATCTTGCGCTGGGCAAATAGACATTTATTGTATAAAACCACGCCTTTGTTTTGTATGTTAAACACAAATCCCATTTAACTGGCCAGATGCCATGTGCACACTAGCGATAATTATGCTGCTACCACCTGTTACTGCACATTTCCATAAAATTCAAGGCAATAAGAAAATGCATGTTTACCTAAAGATGTGACCTAAATCATAAATGTAAGGACAGATACGCATAATTTCGCCGGTGGTTATGACGTATGTACGCGTCTTTTACGAACCGGAAAGGGCATGGTAGCCCTCCGAACCGGATGTATGCTTACAGCAAGGAAAATAATTGGCATCAAACTTTGTTCTTTTCGTCAGATATTATAAGGGAGGGATAAAACAACATTAAAGCGACGGGTTGAGGAAAGAGACAACATAACCGCGAAAAACAAGTGAGGTACATCCCAACAAAAGGGAAAGTCACGTTGCAAACCGTTCATTCACAGTATGTGTTTCTATGTGACATCACCGTTCCGTTTAATACGTGCCGTCGTGATTTGATTAGCCAACGAATCTGCACTCAGGGCGGTCCGCTTCGAAACAGTGTTGGCCGACACCCACGTGCTTGCCAGGCGCGTATCCGATTGTTCTTCTTAGAGAGTGAATCTCTTGATCAGTCTTTCCACCGCTTGTTTTCCGGCACTATTCCACGTTTTAAGCCCAAACACACACAACAGCGTTACGCTGTTCTGCGAGTTCTCAGGCTTGCTACGTTAATCGCAGGTGGAGCAGAGGTATTCAAAAAGCGGTGCTACCGTAGCCAGACACTTCATCGCTCTCACAGGCTGGTAACCAGTGACCTCTGTCGGAATTTACGGACGAATACTCGAAGAGTTCTGAACTTGTGTTCTTTAAAATAGATGGTCTTTGAATAACGGATCAACTGCTGAAAGAGGAATCAGTACCACTGAGCTAGTTGTTGTTGTTCTTATATTGATTCTCTAAAAGAGTGCTTACATCTTGGAATAAATCGGAGTCAAGACGAAAAACTGAACATTAAAGCGAAAAATACAGAAAGAGGCTATGTTTAAACATCATAAAATTTCGGCCTACGGAATAAACAAAAAGTGTATTCCGCAACTGGAAGACTAAACAATTACAACAACAAAAAATGTATCTTAAATGATAGGGCCTGAAAGTGTCGAGTAGATTAAGAGGCCATATAACAGTGCCTCACCGAAGAATTTTGTTAGCACGTCCATGAACATTTGGGTTCAATAAATTTCAACTGTTCAAGGAAAATGGCGCCGCACAGAGATTTATCAATTTTGGATATTAATTAATGTTGCCGGCCGTAGTGGCCACGCGGTCTGAGGCATGGACCTTGTGCGCCTGGCCGCTGGGACCGGGGGTTCGAGTCCCACTCAAGGCATGGATGTTTGTCCGCGTCTTTCTGTGTTTGTATAGGTAGAGGCCTTGCGTCGGGTTGATCACTCATCCAAGGAGACCTACCATTGTCCAGATAGATCAAAGTGAATAAATAAAAAAAACTTTGACACCTACGGGTAAAAGAGGATGAGAGAAAGAAAGAAAATAATTTAATTTAAGCTACATTAACTCCACCCAAAAATATTATACTGACGTCCCATGGGTCTCTTATATACTTACGTTACATAGACACAACAGGGCTGCAGATGGAGAGAACATGTTTCACCGAAACGTCGGTATATATCTACAAGTCTAAATGGCGATATAACCCAAAATATCTAACATCGAAATCTGCACCGCCATAACAAACTCAAATCACGTATCCATCCTTCCTGTTTAGATCCAGTAGATTCTGTGATGAGAAAAGCACTATGGTACATTGATACATTAAACCCGTATCATTAGTTGTAATATAGCTTCACGCCGATTAAGACACTAATAAATTAAACTCCACGAACGCCATTTACAATGGCGCAAAGGGATGAAGGCGAACGGGGAACAGCTCTGAATAAATTACTTCGAAATATTCACGCTGAGCGAAACAAGACTGGAAAGATGTACTGCAGTTGGGTAGACACGTCTTCCTAATGCGATGTTTTGCAGTTTTCGCAAACTCAATTGACCTTGATATTATTTTTCGATTCAGCATTCACGGGAATAAACATAAACACAAAATAAATACGAAAATTATTAGAACTTACATTGGCTGACCGCAAAACCTTCAGCATTCGCAGTAAGCCTACACAAGAGTACTAAATACAATCCAGAGACGACATCTGGTGACAGTAAATGTTAAATTATGTATTATGAAACTGGCCAATCCCCTCCACCTACACACACACACAAATAAACACAAAAATTATGCACAAATACCAAGCCGGAGACCCATGCACCACATTGCGGACAGCCTACCATTTAACTGCAGCTGTTTTCCTTTGTCCTTAGCTATTATCTTTCTCTTTCCTTTGTTTATTTTTCTCATTTTATTTCGTTCTTCAGTTTATGTTTTCTTTCCTCCTCTTTCTTGCTTCAATTCCTTCCTTCCTTCCTTCCTTTCTTCCTTCCTTCTTCTTCCCTGTCCTTATTCTTTCTTTCATTCGTTCATGCTGTTTTCTTATTCATTATTTACATCCTCCAGTTCTTTAACATTTCCCTTCTTCTTTCTATCTTGCACTTACATTCACCAGCCTCCTGCGATTATATTCAAAGCCTTGAATATAAATGAATGGCGACAATGATACGGGACGAAACAGTCTGAATAAAACAAGGTTAAACAGAAAAGAAAACTAAATAGAAGCATGCATACCAATGACAAGATTCGAACTTGCAACTTTAGAAACCAAGACCAGAAAAGTCACGATCTGACAGCTTGTGCTACCGTGAAGTGAGCATCAATTCACGATTCACGATACCATCTGCTGTGAACAGTGCGTCATTAAACATGCAGAACTACTGAAACTTCGTGAGGTTGCAAAGCGCTTCACCTGCGGTTAGACTATTCGGTCCAAGGGCACCGAACAATTTCCTCTCCTCTCCTCAGCAGTCCTCTTCTCGATTACTAAGTAACTAACAAACTAACCAAGCAAATAACATCCGAGATTTGAGGTTCTCACGGCGGTGGAAATATCCACGGTGGTCTTCTGGGTTGTGACACCGTGAAGTCCAACAGGTGGTTATCAACGTTTCCATTTTCATGCTGTTTTCGGGGCGAAGCGTTCCTTGTCAAAGAAATCAGTAACCACCTGGAATATCACACGGCGATGCAACCTAGAAGACCACCATAGACAAACATGCCGTATAACTAAGTACGTAGCTCCAGGGATAAAGTTTCAGACTTATATTCAAACGGTACCGGGTTCGAAAAACAACTGTGTTACCGGTTACCTTGCTGTGTTTCAATATGTCCAGTCAGATTCCTTGGCAACATGTTCAAGCTCGTGAAACACGAGTTGTAAGTTATTAAAACAAAATGTGACAGAAAAAGGCAAGCTGTGCGCAAAAGTAATGCTGTTTCCTGGAAGTGACATAGTACATGAAAACAACATAGAACAATGAATATCATTTTTTATCTTTAATATTCTGTGTTTTGAAAGCACACGAGACTACAACAGATTTTTAATTTTTGGGTGTGGAGTATAGTTTTCTTTCATTTCACCGTACAAATGTGGATTTGTTACATCTTTAACGCAGCAAAATCTCATTTAAGGTTTAAATGCCAGAAAAGAACGGGGCTCATAGACAAACAAAAAAACTAGTGCTTCAATTGGAGGATTTTATCAATTCCAAATTTAATATCAAATTCTGTTATGAGTTACACAGCGTAATACGCAAATCGAAACTTACAATTCATCGACAAACCAAACACCTATTTTTCAAGAACAGTGTTCCTTATAATACGCTTTTGAATCCTCCAATAAATGAAGTTAATTATTAACATGATTTTGTGTCTTTCTATAACACTTTATCCTTGCAAGTAACAAACTACATCCTACTTGAGAACCCTCATAGTCGCTCGCCTAGGATAAAAACAAACGAAAAAATAATACTGTACAGAGATCACGAATGTGAACAAGTATTTAAAAAACGACATTATTAAATTGCAAAATGAAGGCAATAAAACATCTCAACATAATGCGTACTACTTCGCAAAAACAATTCACCCAACTTCACTTTAATGACTCCCGCATCTCATAAAGCCAATGACTACACACATCATCAACCGGTATCACATATTAGGGGTACGAATAATAATTTCTGGACTTGTGCGGTTCTCAGACTATGGCCCTATTTTTCTCTGCGGATCCCTTCAGCCACATCACAAGCTCCGGGCTAAAACTAGTGCCAGTTAACAAATTACAAACCACGGGGGTTCTGGCTTAATTTAAAATCCAGGGAAAAGAACAGGTCCATTGCACAGCGCCAGGAAAGCCCTGTATGAGAATCCAGCACTACGCCACTATTAACAGACTATAATCAACTTAACTTCTTTTGGCAACTTATGGGCCCAACTGTGTGCTCTTTGCATGAACTAATATTCCTAAACAGTAACTTAAAATTAATGGAAAATTCGCTTTGACTCCGAACTCACATTTGTGTGTGCGTCAGTCCATTCATTTCTTGTTATATTTATAACATATAGGCGTTTGAATCCCGCACTACAGTGGGGTGTAGGTCCCTCTCTCTGCGTCAGCAACTAGTTAGTAATAATTTATTCCCTAATAAAGCAGCATACGCTGGAAACGACGAAGTAACAGATGATGGGGCAGGGTAAGATGGAGGCGACGAGAATATAAACACGGAGACGCAGGAAGAAGAAGAGAAGGACGAATTAATATTCTGTATGTTTTCCATGCATATCGCTTTTAGAGAATCGTCACTATCTAAAAGTTGATTTGTTCCTGGTTCCTTGACTCAGAAAGTGTTAACAAAATTTTTCCAAACTAACTGCTTTCAATAAATGGGTATTTTTTGTAAGGATAAATTCGTGTCTTCTAGTTTAGTCTATTTGAAATGAGGCACGAAAGGAATCAATTCTTGGAATTTATTTCGCTGATCGGCCAATATCTGGAAGGAATGAATTATAACTGCGACAAGACTGACCTTGATCGGTACAATCCAGTACCTGATGATCGTTACGTGGAAATTAGACTTCGGGGTTTCCGGTCTTACCTGAAAAAAATCAACAGAACACAATCAGGAAACAAATCACAAAAAATGAACGGATACGGCAGTACACGTCTGTCCGTCCTTTCGTCCGTTGCTGCATTAACCGCTGCTACGTAAATTTAATTTTCCTGCGTATCGATCAAATATCCAAGTTTACGTTTGTGGAAACAGTACAAAATACTTAAAATAAGAATGTCATAATGAAGTAAACTCTCCTGTCTGTCCTGAGTCATGTATGCATACTGATAAATACTTAACAAAACACAAAAACAATTGTAAAATATTCAGTGTAGTTTCCGTAGCTTTGCAGAATCAATCTGAATCAGCAATAAACAAACAAACAAAAAAAGACAATAAGACCAATGGGGTAACAGCAAGAAGCAGTAAGATTGGATAACGACACAAAGTGGGCATGTCTGCTTGTCCATCGGCAGATGTCATCCCCATCTGCCAAATCAGAGTGTTTCGATTAATCTGTTAAGACGTTAACACTGATATGTTATGGCCAATTTTATCCCGATCCATACATTACCGCTACATGCCGAACCAAGAACTGAGGCACAAAAGTTGTGTATGCGACATATTGTAGCTATCATTAAAATTTATAATTCATATCGAAACAATTTTCGATATTTATTTACAATTTAAAGTAATTTACGGCAATGGAGCGTAACATACCTACTGAAGAGTGATTTTTAAATTTAGAATTATGAAGTAGAAATAAAAAGTTCCTTAACAGACAGATAACAAAAAGAAAGAAATAAACAAATAGACTGTACAAATTACAAACAATATTCACAATGTAAAAATATATCTTTCTTGCCTAATGTGACCAGAATACGAAAAATATCTATAAAGTTACGTATGTATTCACACGCTCACAGAAGAGAATAACACACTCAAGACCTGGGAGTATACGGAAAAATTAATTTACCTCCTGAACACCGAAACGGGTCCCAATCGCCCATTCGTTGAGGGAAAGAAAAACAAAAAATAAAGATAAAATGTGAGGACTCATTTATGTGTTAGAGGAGCATTCTAGTACGCACACGTGAATATATTTATGCTTCTTCGGACACATAAAAACGTACCTTGCGGTCAAACACAGTGTCCCAAAAAGATGTATATGCATATTCAATGAATGAATTAGACATCTGAATAAATTAAACCATTATATACGTCGGCAACGGCGCTTAGTAAATTAGCGAATTTAATGTAGGTGTTCAAAATATTAATCGTTAGCTTCGTGGCACAGTAGACAGCGGTCAGCATCTGGTCACCGCATTACAATTTGTATACATCTCTTTGAGACATCCTGTACGTACTACATTCTGTACAATGCATGTATCTAACTCCATAGTGCATGGTCTTTCTTCAAATATTTATACTGCTCAGAAGGTAAAGCAGTTACCAGCGGTTATAAACCAGAAGATTCATCACCACGTCCATAAAAACCCACAATACTATCCACGATAATCATATCCTCACCCTGGCAAGCTATTTCAATATCATCCTCCCATCTACGTCTAGATCTCCCGAGGAACCCCTTTTCTGAAATACCCAGATCATGGTTTTGTAAGCATTTCTTATTTCCGCCACGAAAACCATCCTACCCGATCCCCTCGATTTCATCACTATTACATAACAGTAAGTTACGAAGCTAATCTTTGTGCGTCAACATTCTCCTGATACTTCTTCTTACACGCATGTAAATATTAGTGGTAAAAAGTCGTACATGGTCGCAATAACCCAGTTCGGGACGCAAATATATGATTTTCCATCGTCTTCTTCTAGACACTACATAAGCTGCGTCTAAATTGTGCTGGCAGTAAGCCCAATTTCCTAATTTGTGAGACACATACAATTGTCATTTGGAATAATTTAAGGTCGTGTGCTCATGCGATAATAATTCAAGACGCAAATAGAGTTTGCTTTATGTACTGCGTGTAATATGTCTTTAAATTTAAACTATTACAAGTGGAGGTTGCTAGCTGCAGGTCAGTTATACCAGTAGGTCAGCATTTCCTAGACATATTTTACGACTCCTCCACCCACGAAGATTTCTTTCACGTTTTCCATCTCAGGTCTGCAGATGATCTCCGGTTTAAAGTCTTTTTCTGTAATACTGTCGGGCGCCACACCCAAGACTTCACCACAGGCCAGTCACATGATCCGAAAACAGTGCTGATTGTTATTCCTTGATTTATACAACAGTTTAAAAATGTATACCATTATTTTTAAAATGTTTTATTTGTTACGATGCATGCTACAGGGACCTCGATGTTCATTTATTGTGCACATACATCTATTCTAGTACAGACAAATCTAGTATTGGGAAGATACTCAGATTAAGTAAGAATACCACATTAAACAGAAATTACATTTATTAGTTTCGTTACGTATTCAATATATTGTTAACGTTGCACCACGCTGCCTAGTGCATAATAACCGACGTTTCAGAGGAGCATGACCATCACCTTATGATAGAGGCAATGAGATCTTCTGAAACGTCGGTCAGTATATACCAGACTACACAGTACAATATCCCAGGAGAAATGCATATTTATACTCGCTGCCGTGACAACCTGAAATCTCAATGAAATTTTAATAAGTTCTATATTTTAAGTGTCCAACAAAGGCATGATTATGAACGCTGAATTAAGATAAGAATTCGAAACAAAAGCTATGTGAGTAGAGCCGAAGTAAAACCTTGAACAAAAATTAAAACAGGTATAAATGACCGGATAAAACAGATGCACGACATTACGCATAAATCTCATTTAACAACACCTCTGAATAGAGGAATTTTTTTAACTTTGCCCATGTAGCAAATTCTTTTCAGTCGGCCAAACATTTCTCAACCCTAACGGAACCCGAAGGTTCGCTGTTCACCAGGTCCTATCATGAGCTAAGTAAGGAAGGAAGCTTAGCTTAAGTGGATAAGGAAGACCCTGTCATATGCAGTCATGAATGTAAGATATCCATGCTGCTGGAAATCTCACAATAATTTCATGCACATCTGTCTTACTATAATAAAGTCCAGTGAAGTTAAGAATGCATGTGAAAGCAACCCCTGCAATATAAAGAACATTTCGGATGTACTTCGGATCAATACAGACAGACGAACACAAGAAAAAGATAAGGAAAGACATTAGAGTTTTTAGACGTGCAGTTTTTATTCCTGCCCGAGTGTCCGACCGGGTGTACCGCTGTATGCATTATGTATTTGCTATACATGTGACTACCGCCAACGCTGGTCAAGGAACTGAGAAGGAAGAAACACGCTCAATGCATCAACGGCATAACTCCTATTCCTATAATCTATCTATTCCTTTAATGTACGCCAGTGGTTCCTAAATTAGGCAGCGCGCACCACAGTGGTGCGCATATATTTTTTTTATTATTATTCTGCTCAACTGTTTGCAAAGCTTCCAGTAACACAGTTAGCACCGATTATACATCATTAAATGCTTAAAGATTATTTATTCTAAGCAATAAGAGTTGAAACTGACCCGAACGCAATGCAAAGGATGCTGCTGTAATTTCTTAGACATAAGCAAAGAAATGCAAATGCAAAATAGAAACCACTGTGGCCTCAGCCTTTCAAAATTGTCTAATCCAATAAATGTGAGAACAGTGTTCACTTTAAAATCACTGTGAATAAAGACGCGAATTCCTAATTTATAACACAGCCGAATAATGGTAAACAAGTCAGTGGCATCGGTGTCAGGAGTTCAACAGAGGAGAGCCATGGTTTTCCTATTGCAAAAAAGAAAATACATGTAAGGAACTTTCAGATAGCTTGACGTTCGGTTTGTTAATAAACGTCCAGTGTGCTGTAAGAGGTGAAGTTCTTGCAAACGATATTTATAATGCAAGAAATCTGCGAGGCGTGAAGACATCAAGGAATAACTGCTAACCAGGGTCAAATGTAATTTAAAATCTGTACTTCAAATCAACGGATGAACAGATGCTGCAGGTTTGCCTAAGCTACTTGTGTTTCTCAGATATCTGCTTTGAAGAAAACATTCCTTGATGATGGTGGCAGCAAGGCCCTCTAAAACGTTGGTAAACTCTACCGGACAACAAGGCGCTAAAACCGAGAAGACAGCCATCTTTGGATTCACCGCCGTGAAAACCTCAAGTCCTACTTAACATTAACGAAGATTGCCTGTTCCGTTGATCGCTCACAGGAACCCAGGAAGTGATGTTTTCAAGGCTGTGACTGACTATATCACTTCAGAAGACGTTTCTTGGTCAAACTGTGTCGGCATCTGAACGGATAAAGGGATAAAGCATTAGATTTCACAGGACACAAGAAAGGCTTTCGAGATGAGGTAAGGAAAATTGCTCCTCACGTAAACTTTATAAACTGCATCATTCGTATAGAGGGTTTAACATCACGTGACCTTCAGCCACAATTACACACTGTGCTACAAGAGACCGTAAAGTCGTTAACTCTGTGAAAGTTTGCCCTCCGAACTCTTGCACGTTTGCATTATTTTACCACGAAATGCAGGCAGACCACAAATCACTTTTTTTCTAATTCGGAGGTAAGGTTGCCACCGACATGTAAAGTTCCTAAACGACTAGCTGAGCTGAAATAAGAAATACAAAGATTTGTCTAGGATTCTGACTCTGATTCTGAGTTTTATCAACATTTCTAAATAAAATTTTACTTGTTTATCACATATATTTGATAAGTGACAGCATAGAAATGTTTGTCAACATGAGAGTTTCTCCAATAACACTAATATGGATTCGAAGAAATTAAACATCAAATTCTGAGCAGCTCACTAATATTGGGGGCAATTTTATGAATCGCTTTTGATATCCAATTCTTTTCATCACGGATGGATCCGAAATCCAGTTGCAGTTACAGTAGGTGAGAATACAAGTCAACTTTCTAGACAGTCCCCGAAAGTCTTGATAAACCTTGCCGGCGATACGTCCCTTAGAATTAAGTTTCCTGTAGTTTGGTTCTATATCCGGAACGAATACGTTTAACTCTCACAACAATTAATCCGCAGAAAACACCTGTGTCAAAAAGCTTTACAAAAATGACAGAAATTAAATTAAAGGACCGTAAGAGGTTTCGGCTTGAAGTGACTTATTAGTGGCTGCAGCAACTATTCACCTAGTCTCAAATATGAAAGTCCATCATCCCCACTGAGTAAGCATTGCTCAGTTTATCTCGAGTCGAAATGAGGCTATATGAGAAATGTGATCTGTCCACAAAGAAATACAATGTATCACGGACAATTCCTCCCCCATGCTTCCAAAGTATTTTTTCTTTCTTATTTATACGAGGCGCGTCCTCAAAGTAAGTTTCCCACTCGTCCCACAGCTAGCAAACCTTATATTGCGCGAAGCGACTGTGCGTACGTGATAGAGCAATGACGTAGCATGGCGCATGCACTAACGGCACCTCCCGCGTTCTCACAGTAGCATCGTTGCAGCTGTTGAAGATGGAAGTTCTTATTCCAGCTCCCGCCGACCGTGAAGTGCGGTCAGTGATAACGCTAAGCCGCACACGGCTCGACGGACAGCAAGTCTCCTGCAGGAGTTCAGCTGGGAGGTGTTTAATCATTCACCCTACAGCCCGGACCTCGCTCCCAGTGATTTCCATCTTTTCCTACACCTCAAGAAATTCCTGTCCGGTCAGCGTCAGCGTCAGCGTTTTGAGAATGACAGAGAGGCGGAGATGGCTGTCACACAGTGGTTCCAATCCCAGGCGGCAGACTTCTACGACACAGGTATTCAAAAGTTGGTCCCACGGTATGACAAATGTCTCAATTCCGGTGGCGAATATGTTGAAAAATAGCTGGACACTTGCTGTATCTGTTGCAATAAATATTTCCATGAAATTGTGTTTTGTTTCTGTAAACGGCCCCAGGGAAACTTACTTTGTAGACCAGCCTCGTATCTAAAAGACATCAAATGTACGCACACTTCGCCAAGCTAAACTAACCGTTGTCATTCGATTTCTCAACATACCATCAGTAGCTAAAGTACAGATAGATTTTAATAAAGTCCTGGCATATGAAATTTAATTAAATCTAATCAGTGCTTCTCCATCCCACAGGCGAACAAACAGAACGATTTCAAAAGGCGATCCGTAAGGTTGTCAATGCGCCAAAAAGGGAATGAAACAAATCTGTGAGAAAGCAGAAAGAAACAAAGATGAACTTTAGCGTTCCATAAAAATAGGTAAAGTCTTTGCCAGGTGATTCAACTATCAACTCTTCAAGAAGGACAATGCAACATGAAGTTAGTATTTAATATTCATACTTACGGTCTTGCATACTTATTTATATGAACACACACAAACTATCTCAGACTAACTATCTCTTAAATAACAGAGACTTGAAATATTGCGAGCCGTAAGTTATTTCACTAAACCAGTTCACATGACTGCGAAGTAACAGAGTCACTGGGTGTCTCTGAAACCTGAATCTAGAAACTACAAACTGTTCGAACACAAAAGCGTATACAAGTCTTTGGGACACACAGATCTGCATATCAGATGAGTCTGACTGCTACGTTACCCCCTATATGCATCCTCACTAATAGCCAAAGAAGGCACAGATATCAATTAAAGATAAAATAAGCAAATAAGTTTGGTCTCTGTACGTTAATATACTTGGCATTGTAACATAGAATGAGAACACATCCTTCAGTAACCATATAAAGAAACCGTCCAACAAGACTTCACATGAAGATGGCTGTCTTCTGAGATGCTGCACCGTGTAGTCTGGTTGAAATTGGACAATCTTTCAGACGAGCTTACTGTCTACATCATCAGGATGTTCACTTCGCTGAAACGTCGGCCAATTTCTACTACAAAATTTCCGCAGAGCTTTACTGGGCCTTCATCTGTAGGCCGTTATGCAAACTGCTTCGACTTCAATCCGGATTGCTTTCCACAATCGAAAAAATAGTTACGTCATTCAAATGTGATGACGACCCTCAGACGTTAAAGTATGTTGATGGGTCATACTTAATCAATAATCATATTTTAAAAACTGTATTCTCTTTTTTCTAAAAGCCTGTTTTTTTTAATTATAACGGCTATCTTAATAATTTGTACTCATGAAATACAATCAGGCCGGCCGCAGTGGCCACGCGGTCTAAGGCATGGACCTCGTGCGCCTGGCCGCTGGGACCGTGGGTTCGAGTCCCACTCAAGGCATGGATGTTTGTCCGCGTTTTTCTGTGTTTGTATAGGTAGAGGCCTTGCGTCGGGCTGATCACTCACCCAAGCAGTCCTACTACTACTACTACTACTACTATTACTATGGCGTAACAGCCCAAAATCGAGCCCTAGCCTCCTCCTAAGGAGTCCTACCATTGTCCAAATAGATCAAAATGAATAAATAAAAAACCTCGACACCTACGGGTAAAAGAGGATGAAAGAAAGAAAGAAATACAATCAGGCCGGTAAATTCAAGGTGGATGATATGGCGGGTTATATACCATGTGTGGAGATATAAGAAATAATAATAAATTTAGTCAGTAAATACGAAGGAAAGAGATTAGTTCGGTGACCAAGGAGAGATGGGCCGATAATTTAAAAACTGGGTTCAACTAAACAAAGTATGAGGGTGCAGACTGAATTAAACTGGCTTAGGATAAAGACGGATTTTGTGTTCACGACAACGAACCTCGAGAATTCAATAACTGGGATCCTCAACTGTGACGATTACACATTTCTAACCATTTTTATATATAAAATACCTTCCTTATTTGCACATTGGCCTAGTACGTAGCATAGATGGATCCTAGGAAGTAATTTATGTTGACGATATTAACCGCATGAAGAAAAGTCCTTCTTCAAAAAGGTGATGATAATTGCTCCGCTGATAAGTAAATTATTCGCCATGCATTACAAATACATCACTACTTTTGCGATGAGCCCCGACCGCCAATAAGCGCCATTTTTAACCAAATGAATCCTGTCCAAACTCATTTTGATATTATCTTCCAATTCACTAAATGGTCGCTTCTCTTCTGGTTATCACTAATAACACGTACGCCGCGAGTAGTTTGGATTAACCACCTGAAGCACGAAGATCGTGTATATGGTTTTTAAAAATTAAATTTCTACCTCAAAAAAGCGCGTCTGCGTTACAGATCAATTGGTCAATGCTGTTTAAAAAAATTAGCGAAACCTCATTAATACACTTTATGGGAAAGGTACAAAGTTATTAAATGTTAAGGCATGTGGTGTGCATAATTACCATTATGTTTAAAGCGTATGAGAAGTGTTTGTTTCTCAAATGGTATTCTTACAAACCAAAGTTATTTAAAGTATAAATTACTGTTTTCCTGGCCAATCAAGAAATCTTAACATCGAAAAGACACGTAAAATTCCGTTGCATTAGAAAGGCAAATGTCAAGTAATGAACCTTCCACAAATTTCCTCCAACATTCTTGCTTTTCCTGTACTTTCTTATTCAAATTCAGTTTTGATCGTTTCGAAGAAGAGGAGAGATAAAAAAAGAAAATGCCTTAGAATGTAGCTTTACATGCACTCCAATAGGAGAAAATAAATATAAAAATACTGAAGTTGTACAGGTATGTAATCATCCAGCACTAATAATGGTGTTACCTTTTTTCCCCGATAACCCAACACCACCTGAATTTCCTAGAAGCCATAAACGTACACAAACCTATACTGCAATGGCCTTACAACTGCAAGGCTTTCACACACCGTTCAGTTCTTAACCCATTCATCGATCGATCTAACTGTAAATAACGATTATTGGCTTAACGTTTACTTAATAATGGCAAACAGCAAACTGTGATACTTTCAAACCAAATGACAACTGCATTAACCACCTCCTATTACCCAGCATAAACAACGATTATATCCGTGAACAACTGTAAGCGGCTAATCTATCTAATTCAGGGGGTTTTCTTGTCTGTCCATGTGAAGTAAAATATGCGGTATGAGCTCCACTACAGATATCCTGTTTGGTCTCAGTCATAATCGGCCTGACGGACGTAGATTCTGTACGTGAGGTCAATGTCATGAAGTTAAGTGGTCACCGTCAGTCGCCGGGCCTTGTGTGCCAAGGATAGAGGAGCCCTTGTACACCGATGACAGTGTACCAGTATCCCCGATGATAGTTCCCTATACCTCCGAGGATGGTACCCTATACCCCAAGGGTAGTACCCACATAGCCCCTTTGACGGTGCCCCTGTACCCCCGAAAACAGTGTTTTGATTTACACCGTATAGGAAGTAGGTGGATCCCAAACCAGAGAAAACATTACACACCTGATAAGAAACATCCAGCAATACAATGTCTGAGATACACCAACGCCGTCGAATGAATGCCGGAAAAAGTAAAGCTATCCCGCTACACGCCATGCAGGCGCTTGGAGGGAGAGAATATATCGCTCTTATTCATTCTTAACCACCAGCACTAGGCGGGGTGTAAGAAAGAACCTCCGTACCCACTGGACAGGAGGCTGGATAGGCCCCATGACCGGTCTGGACACAGACTAGAGAAAAAGTCCTCTGCCCCTGTTTGGGATTGAACACAAGCCGTCCTTCAGTCACTATACAGACAGCTACCCCGGCTCGA
>NW_019059682.1:326258-353541 GCF_000696155.1 Zootermopsis nevadensis
CGACGACCTACTGAATGCACACTTCTGACCACTACAGAACATCCGGTGCTATGAGAGCATCAAAAGTTACTGTCGTTAATTTGCAACATTCACTTTAATTTTAACAGGGAACGCAGAGCTCTTCCTACATATCACACTGGATACTGGGGTACTGGGAACGACCCGTTCTTCAAGTGCCTGAGCACTGCGGGTCCCAACTTTTCGTTGGCTTGATCTATAGACAGTTAGTAGGACTCCTTGGACGAGGGATCGGCCCGTCGCAAGGCTCTACCTGTACACAGGACAGCACAACACAGAAAAACGCGGACAAACATCCATGCCTTGAGTGGGATTCGAACCCACGGTCCTAGCGACCAAGCGGCACAAGGCCCGCTCCTCAGACCGCGCGGCCACTGCGGACCCCTACAAAGCACACATAAGCCGCTAATATCAAAGTCCGTGACAGGGCACAATACTGAGCCAGTTCAATCCTCTCATCGTCGCTTAAAATTATTTGTTGCCAGGACTTTTTCCATAGTCTGTTTTTTTTAAAATTCACGACGTTTCGGAGGCTGGTTCTGCCTCCGTCTTCAGGTGAGAGGTACCTACTCTGTTGGGTCCCTTAGAAAGAGCTAGTCTCTGTCACTGGTCCAGTAACTGGAAAAAGTCCTGACAACAAATAATTTTAAGACATCTAAGTTACCTATTCTATTTTAATCAGTGATTAAAATGTGAATGCAAGGATCTACTTAACCAACCAGATTTTCGTCTCTCTGTTAGAATGAAAGGCGTAACTTTCGCATTAACATCACAGGTACGTCGTTCGCCGTATAAGTTAAAGGGAAAATTCCAGCATCGAAGTTACCAACTCAACACAAATTTCATCTGTAATGAGGAAATGCAAGGAACTAAATTGCATTTATGTTAAGGACGGGATGCAATTTTCTTACAGCCACATCTGCATATATCACGAAGCTGTTGCATCAGCCAGAAACTGGTCTGCACGACGCCAGCGGGGATGTAACACTTTCACAGTCGGTTACAAATAAAAGTTGGTAACTAATGCTGGTTTTTAAGCTTGCCCTTACCGAATTATTCCCGTGGACAGTTCCAAAGCATTTCTATGTACGTAATAGTTGAAGGTGGTGATAAAACAATAATATACGCTACTTTTACGTTAAACGTAATACAAGAATGCTATTTGTAAGTTCTGATTCGAATACGGAGGAAATTAATCGCGTTAACATAAATTTAGGAAACACGTGTATGTTTAGTCTCTGCATGTTCCACTCCAGAGCAGGCCACTGTAAATATGGTCGTTAGGAAGCTACATATTAAGATTTACAACACGCCCCACTAGCGGGACAGTTTTCATCAGTCACACAATGTTGTTTGTAATGTTATTACTAGAACCCTGCTGTAATGTAACAGGTCCTAATTTTTGTAAATACACAAAGAATGCGTGATTAATATGAATCACCGGGTTAAATATAACCGCTAAAAACTACTGAAAAAATATGTCTGAATTTTCGTGCAACCTACACCGGTCTCTTCTAATAGTAATTGCACTTTCAAACCCTATGGGGAAAACCAAAGATTAAAAATATTTGTGAACAAAATCACGTGGAGAATATTCGAATTTTAGAGCCATGACAAAACAAGAGACTGGAGAAAATAAAACATATGGAGCTACAACTCCACTCCCACATGACATGGTGCTTTGTCGTAAACCAGGGATAACTTTGAATTTTTGCCTTACCAACACAGATGAGTTTTTTAAAGCATCGATAGAAACATAATTTGTTCAGCTTTTAAATTTATCTGATTCAATCCTGCCGGGAATACAGGCCTATACTCATAAAATTTTCATACTAGGCCCTAAAACAAGACTGAAAAAATGCAATCCGTACCGGATGTCATCTTTGCAAATTTTTAATTAAAGATTGAAATTTAAGGCATAAATGAAACAACATGAACTACCCCAGCCTGCCCCAACCACGTCTTACGAAACAGCCTTACCAACCCTGGCATTTTGTAACCTAACCTAGCCTAATTACCCTCGCCTAACTTATGGTCACCATTGTTACCTTCGCTCCCATGATTAACTTCATTACCATCGTCGCCTACGCCGCGCCTTTCATGACCTAGCCTAAACACACGCACAAATAGGCCTACGGGTGCATAAAGAGTGATGTTAGTCTCCTGTCCTTTTCCGAGCCTGTTCTCCCCTATTTTATTCTCAACTCGGATAAAGACGGCCAGAGACAGCTGTTTACATCCCTTAGGCAAATAATACTCAGAACTGAGAACACCTAGTACCACAGTAAGGTACAGACATGTTCATGAAAATAAAAGGTAGCGTTGTCCCTGGTCGAGCACGCCCTCGCCGTTCCCGGGGGCCAAGTACCTCAAAATCGCTAGGTGCGAACTTAAGACGTTAAAGGAGAAGTCGAGTTAGGGGTACAAAAGACACAAAACATAATACTTAATATGCATAATTAATTATCGATTAACTCGAAAAATTAGTGTTGGCGTTCCATGCTGAAAGCTGTCAGGGTCACCAACAACAATCAATTCTTAAAAAATTAAAAAATAAAGTCGAAGTACACTCGGTGCGGCACGACGTGTATGTAGCTACTGAGACAGGTGGGCTGATGACTGCTCCGTGCGCCTGCGCAACAGCGACAGAAGAAAAGAGAGCGAGAGAGAGCGCGAAACCTACGCTGCGATGCACAAATATTACCACAATAATTTTCCGCGTGAATAAACAAAACCGCAATGGGTAAACCCGCGAATGAGGCGGGTCTGCTAAACTTGTTAAGCATTAAGCCATGAAGAAACCAATAATCGCTGAAAGGTTTTCATGGAATCTAATACTGGGGAGTTCTACTAAAATTTTTGCACACATTCAAATATGGTTAAGGTGAGAAAACAATAGCAGGCACTCTGCACGAAGACCTATGTCACTTTCTGTGGGCGGATGTGAGTGGGTGGTAAATCCACAACGAGATTATCGGGCCACACACACAATGGTCAGGGGTCAAGGACGACAAACCCGCCAGAAATTTTACGTTATGCGTGGTATTAGAAAACAAAAATTCAATACTCTTAATACCAAAGCCTACCACTGCTCCATCTTTAGCAAGTTCCATGTACAGTGGTAGGGACTGTTACATTCACCACCACGTCCATGCCAATTCCGGGCCCCTCCGATCCTCTGATCCGTTACATACAGGAGGCTCTTCTACAGAGGAAACGCAGACCACAAACTAATTACTGCAGATATTGAAACCTACAAATTTTAAATTCGTGGCATGTTGCTTGGGCATAGAAACATGAGTATACTTCTCTTCCTCACCATTAATGCACTAAGACCAATTTTTGCCATCCTCACATTAACGAACAGATGCTCAGTATCTCTGGGAATACAACAAAATGGGACACACAAAGATTTCAAATTAGTGTAGCAAAAGCCATTTCTAAGACACCAAAAATTACTCAGCTTATCAAGAAATGTTCAGCATTTCGTGAATTGCAAGAACCCCACTTGAACCATGCCTTGAGATAGGGAATTCAGTTCACATATTCACACACCATTTACTTAAGACCCACATTAATATTATCCTCCATTTTATGCCTATATTTTCCAACTGGTTGTTTCAAATTTTCCAAATAAAATTTTCAATATATTTCTCATCATCATGCATGCTTCGTGCCTTCCAATGTAGCAGGTGAAGAGCACAACTTACGAAACTTCTCATTACATAATTTTCTTCATTCTTGTCTTACGTCAACTCTCTTGGGTTAAAATATTCTCCTCTACACCCTGTCCTTAAACTCCCCCATTCCGTGGTCTTCATTTACAATTAAAGACAACATTTCAAACACTTGCACAGTAACTAGAAAAAATGTATGAACCTTATTTACAATGTGAACTAAGTAGCATGAAGTCTATCCTCTGACGTAGCAAACGTATTCTTAGTGAGTCTGTGACATACCGAAGTACCTCGCCATAAATACGTATATGAATTTCGAGGTAAAGCTCTGCGCGTTCCTAGTCTCGGCACTAGATGGAAGCTAAGTTGTATCACGCTCTTGTCGCTTTACCCACTGGACAGGGGGATTGGTTTGCCCTAGAGAAGTGGTGACGAAGATAAGAATCTCTTCCGAGGACCGAACCCCGTTGCGCAGTCAGCAACCAGTCATACATTGAATAATTCCCATTACGTAACAAGATAAACTTCATATAACGTATGTCATGCTTGTAATCCAGCTATTACATGTTACATGTATCTCCACATTCAATAAAACTCTCACAGAATGGCTACTTACGTATTCTTGAAAATCGTTTTGAGGCTAAGGCACAGGAGTTTCCGAGTTCATAATCCCAATGTCCACACAAATAATACATGTGAACAATTACAACACACAGTCTTTCTAAAAACACGCTTCAGTTTTAACTGCATAATAAAACATTTCACTAAAAGCACACGCTGTTCTACTGTCTACGCCATCTTGACTGCTGCTTCATCACACTGCTGCCAGGAGCAGCACATTCTACCAAAACTACGGAACTAAATACAGGAATTACACCAAATGCAGTGGAGTTCGTTATATAGTTGGGCAATTATACGTAATTCAAAAGGAAGCGTTTTTTTTATAAATATTCTGTACATAACATGGTATTGGAAGGGAATGTTCCATGACACATTTCGAGAAGGAACTCTTTCGGCATCTACTCTACATACTCAGTAGAAACCGTGAAAATTCTTAGTCAGAATAGCCAGCCGTCAGCACCACCTGAATACAAGAAAAGCAACTACTGACACACAGGCAGTGGACAGCTGCAGTGACGTTTCACACCCGGGGGAGTGGCCCGGTTAATTTTGAGCCACCTGAGAGACATTCGACCCGTGGGACTGAATGATATCAGCCATATAAAGCACCTGTTTGTTCTAATAGCTCCATAGAGGAAGGAGAGTTGTTCTCTATTAACGAGCCACAGTTAGGTGTACGTTTTATTTCACAGAAGCGCAACGAAACACGGATACATATGTTATTAATCAAGTTGAAACGTTTCTAGTACCCACATAATCTAGACATTTCACATGTGTGACAAAATTAAAGTCTAAAAAAGACTCACTGAAACAGCCGCGGATGAAATGCACAACACAACATTAACGATTTAGTATTATTTTGCGGAACGAGGGGGGGAGGGGGATACAGGATTTCAGAGAAGGATAAACATGAACACAAGTGAATGAACGATGTGGTTCATCAAACCAACAGCCGCTGCATCAATCATACCGTGTTTTAACCAGGGTACTTAGATCTTACTATATAGTTATGCTTCTAGCACCTTCGTTTGATTGACAGATCAGGATATTTTCTTTCAATTAGCTCCTTACTTCTAGCTCGATAAACATTTAGCAACTGAAACAGACAGAAGGCATCACTGTTTACTATCCAACCACAATCATCATCTCTACCTTGTTAGACACACACCACATTGCCTCTTACCCCAATCTTTTCTTTAATGTCTTGTGATATTATTTAAACACAAATGTGGTTCATGATGAAATCAGCAGAAGTTTACGTTCAGGAAAGCCTTATTATTCAGTTCAAAACGTGTTACCATTCATAACACTATCATATTAAAGACCAAGAGATAAAATAATCTTGTCATTGTGAGATTTGAGGTTTCACGGCGGTGAGAACGATGATGTTCTTCTGGGCTTTGGTGCCACGATAATCGTTGATAGATGCCAACGTTTCGGATAAACATGCTGTCTCTATCTTCAGAGCTGAAGATGGAGACGGTATCTTTATAGCTGAGGGCTGGCATCTACCGTCCAATTCACATAGCGCAAAAAATCAAAAGAACACGATCAATTTTGTCTATTGTTTTCTGTATTGCATTTATAAAACGTCGCCTCTTAATTAGAGAAAGAACATAAATTAAACGTTTTTGAACAAAACGTTCACACGAGAATATTTAACAGCTACAAAATATGTTACGAAATCACATTTCAAGAACCTTCGTGAAAAATACGGGTCAGCTGATATTGTTAGGATATAGAGGTCACGGAAGCTGTACATGGAAACAAGAAACGCCTACACAAGTTTAGTGAGAAAATCCTTTCGTTAGTTAGTTAATTACTTGGTTAAATACCACGATAAAAGCAATAAAAACAATGCATTAAAGGGAAATCTGTCAGTGGTCATTTAACTAAGGACATCGCCATGGGTGTAGCTCTTGGTATTCTTAACCTTTGCCTTAAGCGGGACTTATGGTTATCGTCACATCCCAGTAGCTTTATCCTCGAGGAAAGGACTCGGTTAACCACTGAATAGGATAGTGGGTGGACCCGACAGCTAGTCTGAGCTCTGTGACCAAGAGAAAAATCCTACCCTGGTGAGAATCTAGCCCCAGACGTCCAGCCCATATACCATTTACTATATTAAGGGAATAATAATACTTGGTAACTTGAAATACGCGGCGATCGCAACATCGTAATCTTATAGCTCTGTCTCTTTCTGCGCGACAATTCGTTGCCTTCCTTGATTCCGACAAGAGTGATACATGACAGGTGTACCACTTTTCAGAAATACGTGGCTGTACATTTCACTCTGGTAGTTCGGTGAACAGTAGTAAGACAGTATCAGATGCACGACATCGCATGCTACCGCGGCCAAAGAATTTTTCTGGCTCTCCATAAAGTACGAGGAACCCGGCGAAGAAAAGAAAGGCAGAACGAACCAAACATAACCCGATACAATAAACTCTACTTATAACTCCACGGTACGGAATACAAATTCCTTAATATAATAAAAGGGAAGTCCCTTAGAGTTTAGTAGGGCATTATCCGTCCTGCAGTGGTCTGAAGACCACCAACCTCTTGTGGCGGGAATACTGTCTGTTCGAATGAATCAAGACCCCCCTTTTAATGACGCTAGTCCCTGCTGCAGCTACTTCGAATTTGTTAGATTTTAGGTTCTCACGTCGGCGAGTATGAAGAAGGCTGTCTTCTGGGTTGTTGCAACGTGTAGTCAGGTAGAAGATAACCAACGTTTCGAAGGCTCTTACTGCCTTCATCAACAGGTCGATGAGTCGTTAGTAATACCATTTCGATGATGGAGACATTACTCCTGAGGATGTTTATGTCCTCGAGTATGACTGCATCCCGAACAGCAAACTGCCCTTCTTACAATTCTCTGCAGAGCCGTTTTAATATTTCTGCAGTGAAGAACCGTGGCCAATAAAAGGAGGAATACGGCGAATGTTATTTCCAGGTGGATCAAACAGAATAAAACGACGCCTATTGTAGGATATAAAAATAATAACACGCGGTGTTTAATGACACAATCAGACATAAACTGAGCCGCTTTTTAGTTATGACCCCAATTTACTAGCAATTTAAGGTAAATAACTGACACAAAAAGAAATATCCTTCTACACGTACAATTCCTGTCTTTATTGAGGAGATGGTTATTAAAAACATCGGTAAAAAATAAATAACTGTTCCGAAAACCTAAAATCCCTCGCATAGTGTCAACCGCCAACCGCAAGATTGTGTGGGGTGTCTGGACGGACAGACGCCACGTTTTGTGCGGAATATACCTTCAATAAAAGCCGCCATCTGAATGACGCTACGATTTCTCCACTGCCCTGAGGTAAGTTTGTGACTGACCAAGCAAAGGGAGTGATCAACCCAAGGCTCCTTTGAGTCCCTTTTCTAATTTGGGGTTGGTGTAACGAACGATGCAGAGCAAAAGCGCCTGCCTGGGGTTTATGGCATTGGCGGCAAAAACACGGAAACTTTATTGTGGGTTTAAAGGAGCATAAAGTGATATCGAGCAGTGAGAAGGAAACTCAAACGTGACTAGCTATTGAAAACCCTGGATTCTTTGTTTGTCCCAAGTAGGCATCATTGTCTAGAACTCAACAAAACTAGACAAAACGAAAAGTTTTACTACGCTTCCTGTACTTAGGTTTTCTTCCGCGGCTGAGGGTCAATGCATGACTTCGGCGTCGAATGTCCTATAGTTAACCAATGTTTTAGCAAAAATTACATTTGCCATCTTCAGGGTGGGTGTGTGATGGGTCGAATTCTGGGAGCGTTATTTAGGGCAGGCAGTAGGTGGTGAGTTAGGTTTGCCCTATATAAGGCTTCCAGAACTACGCCCATCACACATTCGCCCTGAAGATGTAAGAGCGATGGTTGCCGAAACGTTGGATAACACTCAACATTCGATGCGGCTCGCACCCGAAAGCCGAAGTTGTACATTCTCTAAGCTGTAGCATAATCCAAATACATTATCCACGATCTACCATCCACTGAGGGTGCTACGTGTCCCACCCATCTCACTCTCCTAATACATTCACCGTAATATTAAGTCAACAGCAGAAACACTGCAGCTCTTTATTACACAATTTTCTGCAATCCCCTGTCACTTCCTCTTCTTAGCTTCAAGTATTCCAAGAATCGATGAACTGGCGCGCGAATTGCACCACGTTTGGCGTCGACACCTTGCGTTTTGCCAATTACATGCACGTGTTGGGCGTTTTCAGAAGTCTTCCTGAGGAACATGTGGCGTCCACGGGACCGGTCCGTGGAGAACCTCAAGCCTTGGCAGTCGACGTGTGAACGTGACTTGACTGATTCATTAGATTCATTACATACTGTGCCTCTGTAAACACTGAGCAGCCCTGATATGCAATTACATTTACGCGGTAGGCTTATGATGAGATTTCCACATCATCTCTAACACTGCCTATCCATGACTTCAAACGTGTTTTATGCACTGGTAACTAAATCTACGACGTAAAGTTCTTCAAAAGTTGAAGTTTCCCAGCTGACCAAATCATTCCCAGCCTCTTTTATATGCAAGTCAGAAGATGTTACCGCGCGCACGAGATGTTATACTGAGCCAAATAAAACGCGTCCATACACTCGCCCTATTTAAGAAACATTTAACAGGTCAATTGTACTCCCGTCTGCGAATCGGTAAAACACGTGGTCTTATCCCTTCGGCTCTACGACTAACATTCAAGATTCATTTCTAATCACGGCGTTGATGATGGAAGCAGCAAATACCTCTGAAACACCGGTACTGCTATTGAATTACATATTCCATAAGACATTCATGTTTACAACTCATTTCGTTTCACTACAATTACAATATTAAGCTACACGTAGGCTTACAAATAACGAAGGTCCTCCGTAAAAATAAAAGTAAAGTAAAGCAGTCCCACTATACGCCATGTAGGCGCTTGGGTGGGGAGATGGTATAGCTCCTACTCATTCTTGACCTCGGCACTAGATGAGGGTGAGTGGTCAGCATCACGCCCCGGCCGCACTTCACCCGCCGATAGAGGACCCCGGTATCCATTGGACAGGAAGCTGCTTGGGCCCCAGAGCCGATCTAGACGCAGAGGCTAGAGGGAAAATCCTCTTACCCTGTCGGGAATCAAACCCCGGTCGTCCTGTCTGTAGCCAGTCATTATACTGAGCTCACAGAAGGTCCTCCGTATCTAATAGAATCAAATTTCAGCATTTTAAAATCACAAAAAAATTGTAAACAGTGTTTGCTTACTTGTCGTAATTATTTGATTCTTGGAAAGGACAAAAGATGACACAATTTTGAAAAACGTAATCAGTCCGATTCGAGTTTCGGAAGATTCCAGTTCCATACTCGGCGTGAAACCCCGGTAGTTTGCATTTTTCTCTTAGTCCGCAACTGCTTTGAAGTGGTCCACGACTGCTCTATCATTCATCTTCGAATCGCAAATTATAGTTTCCTCATGTCATTGAGGATTAAGCAGTTATTGTAGATGCTCTGCCTATTTAATATCGCATTCTCGATTGCAAAGTAAGTTAAATTCATAACCATAACCAGCATCTATCAGGAGGGACTGAGTAAAACAACTAAAGGGTTCAGGACAGATAGCCCGTGAACCGAGAATCGAGCCCAGGTTATCCCAAGTATGAAGAATGTTGTGATGGTTGGTACTGCAGTCACTACAGTGTCACTAGGAAAAGGACAGGGATGATAAGACGTACTTCATGTGACCCACGTGTGAAAGTGAAGGAAACATGGCACGATCTCGATTCTTCATCAGACGAGAAACGTCGTGAAAACTGACTCAAAGTAAATGAACGAAGAAATCAAAAGTAATTGCTGAATAAACATACTTCGTCACAAAAATGTGTTAGTCTAAGTGTGTAGTGCGGTTACGATCACAAAGTCGACTATCTTGAAGTTAAAGCGGTGTTAACACGAAAAACAAATTAGAGCATGTTCTAGTAAGTGCTGGGTGCAGAGCACAGTGCCAATAACCTGAGAATCTGGGAAGAGTCTTGTCATTCGTGGATGTTCGCAATTCAAAAAACTTCTACTATTTAAAACCGTAATGTCCGGAACATTGATCATTGACCTTTCACAGAATAACGTATATTCAAGAAATATATACCGCGGAACTAAACAAGACAGCTTTAGCTAACAACATCAAAAACAGAATTCTATAAGTTTACCGGAGTTTCAGAGATGTCTGTTGCCTCAATCATCAGGGTTATCGCCCTTATCTAACAGACTGTAGGGTGCAACAATCCAGAAGATAGCCATCTTCTTTTTAAATTCTCCATAGTGAATGAGAACAATTGTTAGCATATCTGGAACTATGGAAGACACAGCTCCGTGTGGGAGAGCCAATCTGGAAATACTAAAAGTCAACATAGGTAAATTCCGCAACTTTTCCCACCTGCAATACACCCTAATCTGTCAAAGACGCATGAAGGCACACCACAAAATTTCGCCTCACAGGAAGGGGGTACAAAAATACACAAGGCCATAAATATGTATCTACATATAAAAGTCTGCCCTTTCAGAATACAGGCTTATGAAAACAAAACATAAAACATACTGGATAAAACTACTGCTGATGAACCACTGTGTGTATTACGAATTATAATTACAAAAGAAAAGATATTACCTATTTATAACTACAATGCTTAAATACACAATTTCTTATAAAATTACGCGGAACACCTGAAATCCAGTGACGGCGCACCGGTTGCAGAACACTGGTCTATATAAAGCATGACTTTTACGGAAACAGTGTCGTGTTTACAACAGCTCGTCGCTGGAAAGAACACTGGGTTCGTTAAAAAAATAAAATAGATTTCGCTCTTTATTATCCTTTTCATAAAAGTCCTCCACCAGAGCCAAATGAATCCAGTCCACACTGTTCAACCGTATTTCCCTAAGATCCATTTTAATATCATACTCCCATCTACGTCTGTTATTTCGTTAGACGGTGAATTGTCAGTCCCAACCAAACACCCAAGTTGACGGCGGCCCCTAACTACTAATTCAATTTTTCGAGGCTGCCCTCCATCTGCAAAATGATCACATGCTATGCCATGGTGACAAGCGACCCCTAGCTTGAAATGTCTTCGTGCTGAAGAATTTAAGCCACCAGTTCATGTAGAAAGTCAACCACTTTTACACTATCCAATTGCTGTTTGACAATATTTGCCGGCAAAAATGCAACAACTAATAATGAATAGTTGCAAATAAGGTCGGATGCAAATACTCAACTGACTCCTTTTTCTGTTTAATCCCGTAGCCATCAAACCGGCTCAGTAAAACAAGGATTCATTACTATAGGGACCGAGTATCCCCCCCCCCTTCTAAAGTCAAGCAATGAAGCAATTCCTAGAATGTATATTTCGGGGTTCCGCCAGTATCTTGGAAAAAGCAGACAAAAATCTAACAAGACTGACCTTGATTGGAGTTATTCTAGTTACTTCTGATCCTTATATGGAGATGGCGCATTGGTATTTTCATTCTTACCTGAAAGAATCAATCGAACACAATTAGGAGAATGTAGAAACACTGCAGTCATGAATATTAAACACGTTATGAATGACATTTCGGATTTTCACAGATACGAAGACGTTAATTTCGGTCTCTTAGGTGATAACACCTCGCAAACTTGCAGGTATTACCAATTTTCCGGAGGAACATACTACCTCCACCCATTTTGGTAGTCTAACTACGAATGATGTTACTTCCTAGAAGACCAACATCGACGTTACTAATGTATTCATACCTTCGAAGTTCTGGCCAAGCCGCAAGAATTTGACCACTGACCCCTGTGAATGGCCAAGGATGCCCCATCTGGGAATTCCCCACCCAGCTTCACAAACACACATAGGTTTCCCGTGCCCGTTTTCTGATCTGGACCAAAACTGTAATGTGTTTATTTAAATTGGCATAAAAATTTACCTCTGGGACTTTGCACCACGCCAGGACGATGTGGATGTAAGGTCAACCAATTCAATAAACTGGAAATAAGTGGAAGTGTGATTAGCTACACGTTCTGGCCACTTTGACCTCAGGGTTATAGCCCTCATTCTCAGCGTTTCAGCAGGGGGCGTTGTGAGCCCGAAATTCGGTCTGTCAGACTCTGGTCGTCATTCGGCAAAACTACTTTCAGACAAATTTCAAATTGGGACTAGCATTCTTTGTACTGGAACAAATAAACTTAACCTGATCCGCAGTCATGTCAATATACAGGTCTACAGAACTCATTATTTTATTCCAATCTTCGCATAAGCATACGGAAAAGTAGACATATTAAAAGCATAGTTCGCTATGAAATCTGTGTGTATGAAAAGGTAAAGATTCGTCTTTCTGCTCTCAATATGCGCGCTCAAGGCCGTCACAGTAGCTGCGTGGTCTGAGTCGCGGGCCTTGTGCCGCTTGGTCACTGGGACCGTGGGTTCGTATCCCACCCAAGCTATGGATGTTTGTCCGCGTTTTTCTGTGTTGTGCTGTCCTGTAAATAGGTAGAAGCCTTGCGACGGGCCGATCCCTCGTCCAAGGAGTCCTACCGAATGTCTAATGGATCAAAGCCAACGAAAGTTGGGACCCGCAGTGCTCAGGCACTTGAAGAACGGGTCTGAAACGTGACCCCGATATGCCACAAGAAACTCCGTAATTTGTGTCATTATGTTTCTTGCTGTTTCAGTGGATTCGCCCCATTCCGCATTTCACGTCGCTAGACTTGGTCCCCTTTAACACTGAATGCACGAGAGTAGAAAAGTTTCGGTTACACCACCAGACGCCTCTGCACACGACAGACGTGGAAAACGAACCAATGCTACCAGATTAACGTTATCTAGGGACAACTGTTTGTCTTTTGTTTTTCTGCGGTTTAATTCCGTCCCTAATTTTATTTTCTACTGGCATCTTACAAACCAACTAAATAAAGCAGTCTTTTTGCAAAAGTATTTCTGAAAGGTACATTTCCATATTATCCACCGTCTACAACTAGATCCTTAGGGCGGGATAGAAGCGCCAATACCGACTGGATAGGAGAGGGGCCTGGTCGGCCCCACAGCCAGTTTAGACATGGCGAAGAAGAGATAAATCTCTGTTCATACCGGGAATCGAATCCCGGTCTTTCAACACGTAACCTAGTCATTATACTGAGTGGGTCCCTCCAAGACCAGGTTGGTATTTTAAATTCGGTTTCATGCTTGGAAATGAAGACTAACACAACATCGTATGCTGGATCCGCCACAACAAGGTTAAAGCAAGTAGTTGCTCGTAACTGACTGCCTTCATCTTCCTGACACTTGACTAGCAGCGTCTGGTAGTTTAAAAACTTCTTAGTCTCAACATTGTCGGTTTCGTTTCATGTTACTCTTCTCTCTGAACTTTGCTGTAGACTCGTAACGTGAAATCAACTCTCTCGTTCCAAAGCCAGCACTCCTGAAGGAAAGTGACAACTCGGGAGACCTACGCGTAGATGGAAGACAGTAATAACATGAATTTCAGAATAGAAACAGTTCTGATTTGGGGGGGGGGGGGGGCTGTACGCTCCGGACAGAGACCTCAGGCGAGCTTCTGTGAAAACGGTAATTCGCCTTCGGGGGTCTCATGAAGGCGGAGAATTTATCAACTGCATGACAGTATTAACATCTTCCAAGAAGGACTCTCCTTCACTCAGTTAATTAGTTTATGTAACGGTAAGGTTGCTCCAGGTAATTAAGAAAGCACAACTTCTTGCGCGCGTATTCGGGAGTGGACTTAAAGCTTCACGTACTCTTAACCTTGGCACAGATGGATGTGAGTGTATTTTCAAGCCTCGTCTGAGTTATCCCCACACACTGAGGACAGAACCCCGTTGCCCAGAGCCGGTCTAAACATTGTGACGAAGAAAAATCCACGCTTACCGGGAATCGAACCCCGTTCATCTAGTCCGTAGCCTAGTCGCTATAGTGAACGAGCTACTAAAATATGTGTCAGATAAATTTTGGTCTATGGAATTTCTTGACCAGATGAGCGACTAGTAGCTTTTCAATGACCCTAGACCATGAGGTTAGTGATGAATCTTGTTGACTGCTGGTAGTCACTGTCACACACCCACAGTTCGCAGTTTTATTCCTTTCAACTACATATTTTAACCCAATGTGGCCACTGACCTCTACCATCCCTCATAAAACACAATACACATAAACACGCCCTACCTCACATATTCTGCAGCGAGACACCACAAGACACAGCTCAGGTAAAGTAACACTACACAACCACATATCATATACACATATCGTTTCTAGCAATTTTACAACCTATAAAAACGTTCTGCTCACAGATCACAAAAACACACCCGATCTCAACGAGCTGTGCTGACATTTTTAACTCTTCTATGTAATTTTAAAACAAAACATAATGCCAGGAATCAACAAGATTCATAACCTAACTCCATGGTGCAGAGTCCTTGAGAAGCTAGTTTCTCATCTAATCAAGAAATTATCTACCTTTTATGGAATCCAAAGGTTCTTCAACTTTTTACAATAACCCGCCAACCAGTCTCTATCCGGAGCCAGATTAATCCAATGAACACCCTAAACCCTATTCCCCAAAGATTCATTACAATATTATTCTCCAGTCTACACCTATGTCTTCAGATTATACATTCCCTTCAGGCTTCCTAGCCAAAATTTAGCACGCATTTCTCCTAAGCGCTTTATAAGCCATGTCTATCCCAACCTCCTTGATATAATCACTGTAATATTACATAAACAGTAGAAACAGAGTGAGATTTAAGGTTATCACGGCGGTGAGCACAATGATGGCTCTCTACTGCGTTGCAACGCCATGTAGTGCGGTAACATTTACAGTAGTTTCAGAGGTGTCTGTTGCCTCCATCATCAGGGCGATCGTCCTCAATATGGAGGCACAAAGTACCTCTGAAACGTCGGTATACGTTTACCTGAATTCAGTGCGTTTAAACCCAGGAGACAGCCATCTTGAAGGTAAATTTAAATGCGAACTGGGCATGAACATAAACCACCACACATTCTACATGTCCACGTTAGACTGGTAAGATTCTCGTTCGAAGATTCTGTTACCACAGAGAAGATACAAGCACTAGACCGGCGGCCGAATACAGCCACAGGGCAGAGAAAATCTCGCCCCTGGCAGGAACCAAATCCCAGTAATTAAGCTGAATGTAGATGGAAGCATTAATAACCTTTCCTTTGGTAAGGCTGTTTGTTCTGATGACAACGGGTGGAAGAAAAGTCGACGCAGTGGTCTGTCTCTTGGCAGATTCAAATAGCAGACCTTCTCAGTACTAAGCATTACAAGACGATGTTCGGCAAACACAATATTTGAAAATACAACGTTGCACAATACAATGTGCTACGACTTTACTTGCATCACACAAAAAAATCACCAGCCATTTATCATGTACTATCCTAATGCTGAAGAAATGTCTTGTTCCTCCGCGCAGATGCCACTGCGACACGGAAAGTCCGTTCCTTGCATTCACATTCCCATACTAAGAACAATAATATGACATCATTATAACTGTCTGGCTCATGCTTCAGTTTCTTGTGCGTCTGTGAACCAGCATAGCTTCAAACAAACAAAACATTCGCTACAACTGACGATGTCCTCCGCCTCGGTCTCCCTAGCCAACCAACTTCTCGTTAAACTCACACGAACTTACGTTTGCGGCGTCTTAACGTAAAGCAGCTCCAGGGCCTAGCACGAATCCATGGAGACAAGATGAGATAGAAAGAAGCAAGGGGAAAAACAAAACCATATTTTGTTACGATTTCGTAATTAGACTGCACAATAAGAACAAGACATGTGAATATCAACGTTCAAACAACAGACATGACGAAATATTTTAAAACGGTATATTAACCGAATCATGTGTAGAAAGTATCGGAAAGACCCGTGGAAATGTAATGGGGAATGATTTCTTTCGTGTTTTCAACGCTTAGCCTCTTTCTTCCGTTACATTATCATTTTTGCTGCAAGCCAGGACACGGTGCTACAACCCAGCCATCTTCAGACTCAACGCCATCAAAGATCTCAAATCCTACTTACTAAAGTCCCCAAATTTACTGGAAACACAGCAAATAAATTAAATATCAGGTATTACTTACTTTACACAACGTTTTACTTTTATAAATACGCAAAATATTACTGTGTGCATTCTATAAAAAGTCTGCTATTGCGTGTGCCTGTGAATCCAAAGCATTTCGCCACGGTTGCATTAAATAACAACAGCTGCACAGAAATTTTGTTCCAAATCCTGCATCCACATTCTAATGTCACTAGAGCAACATGAACGTGCCTGAAATAAATAAATGCCAAATTTAATTTAGGAGTAACAAAATTATAGGATGCATTCTGTGCCATCAGAATCACAGGTCCATCTGTCCTATCGTCTTGTTAATGTGAAACTGAAAAATGTATTCTTAAGCCTCTAAACCAGTCATTCTACCTCAGCTAGGAAAACAATCCTCCTCACTTAGTTATAACCTTAAATAAACAGCAAAAGAAATAGATAATACAAGGCAAACGTTTTTATAATTCCTTATGCTCTGTCTTAACGCTGTCATTAGAAATACTTTAGTCCCGTTTCTGTAATAAAACCACAACTCGCTGTCCCCTGACGTCTGTTATTAGTATTATTAGTACCACTGTCGGGAGAATACGTTCAATTTATTTTGCGTCAGTGACGTAATAGTGTGGTAATACCAGGTCATATACAAGTCTATAGGTCTATTATTCTGAGCGTATTCTCAGTATCTCTTTGACTGCTGATATAAAATTAATTTTGTATTTCAGCTAATTAGGCTAATTAACTAAGAAGTCGAAAGTCCAATACCAATAATACCAAAGTCCGAAACAGAAACAATCCTGAGCTAGTTTCTTCCAATCAACCACCTTCCACAGTCTATTTGCATGAGATACAGCTTAATGTTATCCTCCCATTTCGTTCTTGGTCTTCCAAGTCGTCGTCTTTAAACAGGTTCCCCACAAAAATCTGTAGGTGCCTGTCAGCCAAATAAGTAGCCTATAAGATGACCAAGAAATACCCTGCTCCGTGCTGTTCAGAAACTGGGGGCCTGAAAAAACATTATACGATATCAATTGTACGGGCAGACACAAGGTTACAACGAAAGGGTGAAGAGACGCGTGTCTAAATCTTGTTTGAAGTGTGGATGTTTATCGCCTTCTGTTCTAATGATAGAGGTATTGCGCTGGACTGATCGCTCCTTCAGGGAGTACTACCGCGTGTTTAAAAATCAGCGTGCCTGTCTCAGGTCACAGAGGTCAAACTGCCTAATACTTAAAAAATATGAGCAAGTGGAAACAAAAAACATCCCGAGGCAATGATATCGTAAATTACTGAACACGATATATGCGATCACCATTTTTAGGTTTCCGCAAGAAGTAGTTCTTTCAAATTCAAACAAATGTCAATATCAGCTCCGTTCGTATACGGTTTGTGCATTAAACTAAATTTTCCCCGCATTAGATTTCCAAATAGCGCTCTGTAACATCTCTGATAATGTGAAATCCTTTGCTGTTGGTTTCCGAGCAAGAAGAGGTCAAACAAATGAAAGATATTTTAATTTAAAGGGTCGCAAAGCTGTAATGTGTGTATCACACAAGACTGTAGCAACACGATATTATTTTGCTCTCCACGCATACGTGACTCCACTGTGACGTGTTATTAAAATATCAACTTGTATCTTGGTACGGACAAACTATCATTTCCTTCAGACGTGCCCGAGCGAGCACACACACAGGCTATAAAAATATCTGCAGTTCGAAACAGATTTTTACGTGGGTAACTTGAGGTCAACTAGCCGGTTCTCTGAGGCTGATGTCGCAAGCGAAGTAAAGAAGTACATTTACGAAAAGCGGTAAAGCGAATAGTACTCCATATTGGAGTAAACTTGTCTGTCGATTGTGGTGTACCGGGTTCTGACATCGTGCAGTCTTGTAAGTGGTTACTAACATGTAGGCGGAAAGTGTCGCCTCCAGCTTCACCCTGAAAACAGAGGCTGCAGATTACTCCGAAACGTTAGCATCTACCAAAAGTCAACAACGTTACAATCCCTAAGACCAATAACGACTTCATCGCGATGACAACGTACCTCATACAGAAGGAAATGGTTTCTAAGTTTAGGGGCGGGGCCTTAAAGAAGCTGGCTTTGGATCATAATATTGTAAGAGAGACAGAGTTCGTTTTCTTATCGTCCCTTCTCACTACAGCCTCAGTCTACAAGAATCCGCTGCATACAACCCATACCAACTGACCGTTCGCTTAAACAACATATTCCTTGGATTCTAACTCCGCAATTTGTCATAAAGAACATATAAAGAAGTCATATTATTTACACACTACTATTGGGGGCAGTCATTGCATCAGATGACATTAAAGTACATTATTTTCTGCTTGTACATGGTTAATGGATCGTAACCTGTCACTTTATTGTAATTTGATTTAGATTTATTTGCGATATAATGGTGCAGGATTTCTTACTTGTGTTAATATTACAAGAAATATTATCAAATAGCAGGTGCCAGAGTAATAGATTAAAAATTCTAAAAGTCCAGGAAAATAAAAAACAATTTTCGTAAATTTGAGGTTCTCATGGCGATCGCCCTGATAATATAGGCAGCAAGCACCTCTGAAACTTCAGTAAACGTCTACCAGACTAAAGGAAAGTCCTAGAAATCAGATTCACTGATTAAAAAAACTATGTTTACAAATTGAGATGACAATTTTTTATGTTCGTCTAAACTCAAATGCCAAAACGGAATCCAACACGACAGCGCGGTCTCTTTGTTAACGCACTTTAGTACACAGGTCGTAATATCGAGCCGGAAGAATGCTATCCTGACAGAGATTCTCATCCCATCCAGACAAATGCTGGGATAGTCCTAAATTAGACCCATGCCATTAGGCATCATTCCGCAACGTCTTCGATTCACTCTTCAGTAACGATCAGACACAACCTTCTGAACACAGAACTCGACTCAATAAATGTATATATGAACAAGGTCATTCATACATTCATACATACATATATACACACACACACATACATTAATGTATGGTGCGGTAATTGATCTAAAAATATTCAACTTCGGCACCGTAATTCTTCGTAAAACAGAATAACAACATGCATCTATATTAAATAAAAAATACTGCTTGAACCAAGACGAAATCCCACGACCAACTACCCAAGAGTCCAACAAGGTGCAACAGGACTGACTTTCGCTGTCTTGTAGCATCATAGATTTGCGATACTTAAACTAAACATTAAAACACATGATATGTGAATTTATTAATTAAAAGTTCATTAACTAACCACTAATAATCCTTTGATTTGACGTTACACAATCCAAGAAAGAAATGGCATGCGTTATGTCGATTGTGGTGTCACATCACGTAGTTTTGTATTTGCATAACGACGTTCTTTCTCCTTAACGTTCTTTAACTACCTACAAGACCACGATATGTCTCAACCTAGACCACCACAATCAACAAGAATCAATCAAGTTTGTTATTACTCGAGAAGTAACTCATATTCATATTTCGTTCGATATGACTAACAAGACCGCTAATACCAAATCCGACCATTCGACACGATCAAGTTACATCAAATAATCACATCCTATATCCTTGGCATTACTTCAATTATAATCATTCTTATTAAGAATTTAAATTTTCTATTGAAAAATCGACAATGGCCACATAGACGCTGCAGGAGATTTCAAAAGTAGGCTCTTATTTTATAAATATGCAAATTTAGTTCCATATAAGTTGATATAAAATCTTTAATTAAAATAAAATGAGCCATACTGCTTCACGGAAAGAATTATAGGCCAATGTCAATAATCCTTCGAAGCTACAGTGCAATAGTGAATTCAAAATTGTATACATTCTAAAGCGACATCGTTTAAAACTCTCAAAGAACAAGTAAATAATATTATCATCTTACAGACAATAATTGTGAATGTCATTTAAATCATTCTACTAGCACTGAAGAAAACCCAGAGGATAATTTCCAATTCAAACATACAGCATGAAGTCTGTTATTTATGAGCAACTTACATGATCCTTGTCTCACAGTTAACGTGAGCAAAAGAAATGGAAGTCTTCTTCGAATATTAAAATAAGAAATAACAAGTGTTTATACAGCGAGGATTGAGTCGTTACCAGTGTCGGCAGAACTACCATATGTTTATCTGCAAACAGAAAAGAGGCACTGCAAAGCGTCCGTCATGATACGTGTTTGAAGAAACCATGGCAGCACGCCACACACGAACAGCTGCCGATCGTTGGGAAATAACGTGTCGCAAGCCATCGTAAATATGCCAATGTTGTCAGTGATTCTAAAATTCCCCAAAAAGCGAATGAGATGCATCCCTAATACTGCAGTCACACTCAAAATATACGCTGACAACCGTCGACCATCAACGGTTACTCAGAAATCTAACATGCCACGCTAACAGCTGACAATGATACAGAACTGATGTGCCGAAAAATCTCCAAACATGTGGCATGTAACTATCAACATAGCTTAACACCGACAGCTGCTACTGATCCCAAAAGAATGTTATGCAAGGCGAATTTCCAAGCGCCACCGAAACGTAAGGTCACACGTAAAATCTTTCATGACTTATTCTGCATAGAATCTATGAAAACTGTTTGATAAACCGAAAAACGGATCGTATAGACCAGGGGTGGGGAACCTGTGGCCTTCTAGGTCCTCAAGTGCGGCCTTTTGACTGAATCCAAATGTTACAGAACAAATCCTTTTATTTTTATTAATACATGCTGCAACCAAACATTCAAATGCTTTCCAACAAAAATCAGACACAACAAAGTCATTAAAAGATTAGTTAACTTTAAAATTAAAAAATAGTTTTCATTTTTTAAATTATTAAGTACACAGTAGTTAGATTTTTACAAAATAATGTACATTTTTAAGTATATCTAATTGAAGTTTCTTGAATGCGGCCTTATTTGATTACAGCTAAATTAATGCGGACTTCTAACATGAAAAAGTTCCCCACCCCTGGTATAGAAAGATACCTTATAATTACTGCGATATTTACTTGCATCAAATGCGACTATAACAACTTTATTTATCTCTCTCGCCCTTTCGTTCCAAAATGTCATCCACTAACTGTATGATCTTACTCACTTAAGCACATTAACTAAGAATATAACAAACAACTTCTACTAAAATCATACTGGATGATTATCACTTAATTTCTGGCATGGCCCTTATAGAAAGTGATATCTAACAGGCCAATGATATCAGAAGTCAGAACACCGTTCATAACAACATTATCATCCCGCCTATGTCTCTGTTTTCCAAGTGGCTGTATTCCAAAAGATTTTTCCTCCTAAATTCTGCAGCAGTTTTTTCTACGCGCTCTGCATGCCTAGCCGTCTTAAAATGTTGCTGAGATACGAACCTACAAGATGACTTTCGTTCGTAAAAAGTGTCCTAATAAAAACACATGACTACAAGAAATTTCTTGTCATACATGGCCAATAAGTTTGATAAAACCTCGCCTAAACATAAGTGAAGACTGTGGCAACTGTCGTAAGAGAGCAGCAGCATCAAAGGCACACCTGATATTTGTGAAGACAGTCTACCAACTGTGAACTATGGAATGGAATAAATAGCATAATTACATTTTCATTTTTGGGGTTGCTTTGAAATGAAATGACAAAACCAATAAATAATCTAAGTTTAATCTAATCAACGTTCTACGTGAAATTTGATGTTCTCACATCGGCGAGCCTTAAAATGGCTGTCTTCTGCGTAGTTTGGCCGTGTAGTATGGTAGACGTTTCAGAGGTGCGTGCTGCTTGCTTGTTGCTACGATGATCATCGCCCTGATGATAGAGGCAGAAAGTAACCCTGAAATGTCTACCAGATTACAACGCACAATCCAGAAGACAACCATCTTAATCAGCGTTCATTTATGCACATAAGAATATCCATACCCCGAAGAAACGCCTTGAAAATAGACTTCCGAAATTCAAAAACGGTTTATTCCCGATCTTGTTGAAGCCAAATTAGTTGACACTTTTTATTTGCATGAATTCAAAGACAGCTGCGATTCTTCGATCTGACTCATGATTAATTTTCAAATCCACATAATTTTTTTCTCGACTAATTCATTATTAGATTAATTTAGTTAAAACAAACAACGGAATTTCGTAATTTATTTTCATTGGATTATTCTAAAATCAATACAATGAAGTGACAAGAAACTACAGAACGATCTATAATGTCAGATGCATGTCAATAACAAATCTATTGCTGAAATATGTACCTCATCAGAACAGTGGTCTATAGTGAGGTTAACCTGTGACTATGTTGTACGAATATTGACTGCATCAATAAAGTCAGATCCTTAACTAACTAACTAGATGGCTTACCGAACCCGAAGGTTCATCACCGAATTAACCAAAGCCCTCCACCGGACCCTGTCCTGGGCCAACAAAATCCAATTTCCTTCAACTCTTATCTCCCATAGATCCCGCCTGAGATTATCCTTCCATCTACGTCTAGGTCTCCCCAGCGGTCTCTTCCCTTGAGGTTTCCCAACCAGTACCCGGTGCACACCTCTTGTGCCATCCATGCGCGCTACATGCCCAGCAAAGTCAGATCCTTAGCTGTCAATAAATAACGGGTGAATGCATACCTCTTTCTCTGTATCTTTATTACGATTCTGACAGCATAATAGTAAGACGCCGAAGAAGCCAAGTACTTACAAATATCACTTTGGCCGTAGTATCAACTTCTGTTATGCTGTTAAACTGTCACTGCAATGGCGTCTCTAAACACTGCACACTGTCTACACAAAACAGACATGGTAACTGCTCTATGGTTAATATTATTACCAGGCATGTTAGAAGACAAACTAGCCTTGAAGATGGCTGTATTCGGTAGTAATAGTAGAAAATGACCCGACTTAAAAGCGAATTATTGACTCCAGAATGTGGGCCATCTTCATACTTGTCATAGTTGACAACCTGAAATCTCACCAAGAATTAGATTTGATTTTAGCCAAAAAGTCTATTCTATTGAAATATGGACTGTGAAGACATTCGGCCTGCTTTCTTTGAACAGCATGTAACGCGAGAATAACGACGATAAATACGACGTTTCGGAGGGGGCTGATTCTATATCTGTGGTCAAAAAGAAGGAAATGATATCTACTTTCAGACCTGTAGGACAAAGTTGGGCTTTATCGCATTGGAAGTGAAACAGATCATAGGAAGTTGACATAGGATTCCAACACTTGTGGGAGGTAGCAGCAAGGAGAAAGTCACGAACAGCAGCTTGTCACGTTAAAGTTATAAGAAATGATAGACATGGTAGATAGTAGAATATTTCCCAAGAAACAAGACCAAATCATAATGCAGTTCGAACACATTTTAGTATGTCCCACAAAACAAGTTGCAGATGTAGGCCTACTTAGACGTATGAGGTTAGTTACATTATTCAATTACAACGCAATAAAAGCTGTATCTTCCTTTATATAGGATAAGACAAAACATGGTATAATAATTATGAGTGATGGGATGTATCGAAGTGATTGTAGTCCATTTAATTAAGCCCTGCGATTCCAAAATTCCCCTGGATGGGCTGTCTATAAGAACAGAACAAAACCAGTAAACTTTTTCAAAGCCAAGTGATTCCTCCTATTAAATTCACATAATCAACCCTTCTTATCATAGGTTTTGTAAATCTTCTCTGCAACCAGCTCTTCTGCTCTACCAATCAGTTCCATACAAGGCTTCAAAAATGCTCAGACAATACACACTAACCCTGAAGATGACAGCTGCAAAGCTTACCGAAATATTAGATAATTTTCAACATTCTACTTGGATCAACCCCGACAGCCGAAGATGTGCGGATAAAATATGATCTGAAGCATTGGCGGCGACGTAACTCAATAAAATCTTCTCGGGCGACCAACCGCGTCAAATGATGTTGGGGACACAGATGGTCCCTGAAACGTCGGTTTCATCTTTCAACCATCTGACGTGGCTGATCGCCCGAGAGGATTTTATTGATATAAGTATGAAGTTTGCTTTATTTGTGGTACGGAATAAATTCTTAAATGTTATTAGGAAGAGCATACACTTCAAAGGTCTGTCCTGGTCGATGCTGGGCCTTCGATGGATTACGGCTTACACTTGCGGGTTTCAACATTTCCCGTCTTCTTATCAGACGTGATCAAAACCTTTCATGGTACTCATTTAACACGACAAGACATAAACACTCCTCAGTTAAAACAACGAAATACTTCGCAAATATTTCGCACGTTTGACATCTTGTTAGATGAGATCTGAGCTTCTCACGGCGGTGAGATCAAAGATGGCTGTCTTCTGAATTGTAGGGGCGAGTAGTCTGGTAAAAGTGAACCGACGTTTCAGAGAGGTGCTTGCTTTCTTTGAAATGGGGAATTTGAGTAAGCTAAGCGTCTTACTGATTGTCCTGATGATGGAGGCTGCAACCACCTCTGAGACGTCGGTTCACTTTTATCAGACTTCGGCGCAACAATACAGCAGAGAGCTATCTTAAAACTCATGTTTGTTTACACATTTATATAAAATAAAATGAATAAAGGTATACGCTTCTCAAACATCTTACAGCATAGGCCACACAATTTCAGTATCCTACGATGACTATGCTACAAATGTGCTTCTGAAACACAGAAGACCGAGAGGTGTATATCGGATGGAAATACGCAGTCAGGTTAACAAGCTCCGGACAACGATAGCCGTTCCTTCAGAATAATAGACCAATAGGTCTATTGATAGGAAAGCGAATGACATACCGTCAATCGATCGCTAAACACTGAACATTTTTACCTTCGCATTATAGTCCATTTAAGTTCTGATTAAATTTGAGGATCTTCAGTAACAAAGAACTAGTTTCAGGATCGAACCTCGCGATTCAGCAGTTGTTGGCTAATTACTTGTTCGTACTGGGCGGTTCAGAGTACGATTATCAACGTAAAGGCCAGCTATTCAAAACTTCTTTGTAGTTTGGTTAAATCCTTATAGGCAAAACGTTTAGAAGAGGTCATGGGTTATTGTTTCCATTTATTTTCAAGTCTACAGTCATTCTATCATGTGACGCTTATGCAGCCATAACTTTCACGGCTGATAAACTCTTTCACACTTCAGAAGCTAGCAGTTACTAAGCTGGTTACGAAATTTCACGACCCTCCTCGAACAAATGACTTAGGGTATCCACAGAAAAGCGACATTGAGCCCTAATCCTGAGCAAAATATAAAAGGTAATTCAAAATATCTCGTCCAAGGAGTCCTACCGAATGTCTAAAGATCAAGCCAATGAAAAGTTTTGACCCGCAGTGCTCAGGCACTTGAAGAACAGGTCGTTCCCAGTATCCCCAGTACCCAGTTAAAAATATGTTGATAAGTGGTACAGGACATCCGACAGGGGTTTGTCCAACAACTCCTTGCCGTGAAACAACTAACATTTCAAAAAAGTTGCCAGAGGGTCTCAGAGTTGCACAAATTCTGTGGCACAACTCGATTCAATACGTACACCATCTTTTGGCCACTCATCGTAAAAATAGGTATGTATGCCTACATCCTATTATTGGAGGACGCCACATCTTGATACTTTTAAACTTACTGTCTTCAAAACAGCAATATGTACCTAATAAGTTGGCAGAATCAACCCTTAAATACAAAGCTGATTAGCTATCCTAAATCTTGACCATCTGTTTGTTATTTTATAATTTTGTAAAATACCCGTCTTACATCCGACGCAAACATTTCACGAGAGATAGATTTTATCCAAATATTTCCCTCCACCAAAATTTACCTAGACATCCACTTCAGTGGCCAGAAATAGATCAAACTAAAATTTACTATAAATCACTCTCGATTTTGAAATAGACATCTACTGCCAATAGGCCCTGTGCAAAATGAAATAAAATCTTGTTATAAAAAACAACTAATTAACGACCACGACCAATAATAAATCTGTTTAAGTTCATAAAAACAAAAACAATTTCCACGTCTTGTACATATTTTAGAGGTAGATGAAAAAAATTTAAAACCTCTTTATGGGCTAATTCCTTTTAAGAAATAATTCATTTGTTACAAACACGTTACACGTCTGAGAAATTACAACCGATTTCCAAACAACCGAAGACAACTTTTCAATAACGACCACTTATGCCAATTGAACTTAATGGTGTGAGCCCTTTGAACATGAAATTGTTCAAATGTTACCACATAGGACTACACGTTAGTTGTTTCATCAAGAACCATTTTCTGTAAGTCTTTAAAACAAATAAGAGTTGCAGTTTTATGTCGTCGCAAACATCTAATGATAGGGTGTTTGAACCTGTAAAACTCTTCAGAATCTAAATTAGTCTATATAAGTACTATATTCCTTAGGATCACAAAAGACGAAAGGACAGCCCACTTGACGTCAGTTGTAGGATAAAAACGAGATTGAGGTCAGCTTTCTCGATATTAGTCTAAATGATCAAATGTTGCGCAAATAAGTTTAAGTGCTTGTCCACTCGAGGCCAAACCTTTCTTTTGGAAATCCAGTAAGAAACAATCCCCACGCCGACCAGAATTTCAGGGCTCTGCGTTCAAAGCAGTAAATCGCCCATGGATTGAAATTCGTGTGGTTAGAAAAATAAGTTCATTTTTAGTAATATCTACTTACGTCATTTGGCCATAATAATACCCAAACTGGTGTAATTTCTTTCGGTATGAAATTATCCAATTATAGAATCTCTTTCAGAATGAAGTGCCCTCTGTTCCATTAAGATACATCAACAAGAAGATCTATAATTGTATGCACTTAAGACCAGGTGTGTATTGTATGGTTTGAGAGGAAACTTGTGGGTACCTTCCCACGTAGTATGAACCACGTTCAGACAC
>NW_019059682.1:364340-378560 GCF_000696155.1 Zootermopsis nevadensis
GGTCCTTGTTGCCTCATTTATTATGGTGATCGCCCTGATTATCATTTAAGAATTTAGACCGTACCGAAAAGAAAACACAAAATTTAACCATTTCAAAGATCAAATGGTCCCTGCTGTATACGGAAATACTCGGTGTTTACAGTGAGAATCATACAAAACTCATAATTAGAAAATGAAGAAGTCTGTTTGTTAAAGTAGGTGTGACATACAGTAACCACTAGGCTTTAAAGGGTTAACATAACTCCACAGCAAATGTTTGACTGCCATGGCTTAGAGCCTTTACGGCCAATATATCCACCATTAACTGTTTACATTTCGTTACAAGAGCTTCGTGCGGTGTCTCTTAAAAATACATCAACAATTATTTTACAAAAGAGGAATTGTGGATAATAATTCAATTGATACTAATACATTTTAGAATAATTGTTCTGATCAAAATAATATTCTAATTACATAATCCTTGTGACGCTTTGTCACTGGGACCATGGGTTCGAATCCCACTCAAGCCATGGATGTTTGTCCGCGTTTTTCTGTGTTGTGCTGTCCTGCGACGGGCCGATCCCTCGTCCAAGGAGTCCTACCGAATGTCTGTAGATCAAGCCAACGGAAAGTTGGGACCCGCAGTGCTCAGGCACTTCAAGAACGGGTCGTTCCGAGTATCCCAGTAATTGCATAATTCACCTTTAATAAATAAGTATTTAGATATCTCGAATTCAAGATGTCATGGTGTGATAATGCCCATGAAAATGTGTTTGGAAAATCTCGGCTCTCATAACACACATTTCTAGTCCTGTCACAGTGGCAGGCAGATACTTGGGCTAATTGTGCGGATCATGCTCAAGAATCTAGACTCAAGAGGCTCCTGAGTCTTGAGAGGTTTGGGTGTGTCGTCATCCAAACAAACACACTCCATCCGTCATCCGCCTCATTCCATAAGAACATCGTCGGCTCTTCAAACCCTCGACAGAGCGTTCTTATACAAACTTGCAAGCAAGAGACCTACTGCACCAAAAATAAAAGAAATTACAGAAAACATGATAATGTTTGAATAAACCGGTGTTTATATTTGGTTTTAATTAATATCACATACTATTTAAACAAGGTTTTTCGAAGAACGATGAAGGAACATAAGACTTAAAAATACGTACGTACTAAGAAGCTTCATAATTTGAATTCTCTTATTACATACTCAGGGTATGACATCAAGAAGGATACGACCGATGAAATACGTACATGGCATGGAATGAAGGAAATGCTGAAAAATATTGGTTGAATAAACAACAAAGATTGACAGCCGTGTAATACTAAGACATATTTAACTACGCTTGCACGTTGCCTGTGTATGTTTATACGTACGTATGCATGCCTGTGAGTATGTACGTACATAAGACAACAATACTAATATTAAACTGCCAATTCCTCGCGGTTATTCACTGAGAATATAAAGCAAAATTTCAACTGCAACAATACCAAAGGTCCCAATCGGATATGAAGCCAAACCTCTTCCATTCATCTACCGTCGTAGCAACTTGTTTGCTTACATACGTAATTTGCTGGCAGTTTTGCCTGTTTTTAATGACACAACCTTTAGTCACAACCACGAACAGAATCGATCATTTTAACTCGAAGAACTGAGAATAATCCGAGTTGCTGATCTTAAACACAGTATTATACAATAAATATAATACGTAACATTTCAAGTTAACATACAGACACACAGTGCCTGCCAATTATATTGTTCAAAGCCAAGCTACAGGTGATTTCGTTGTTATTTAATATATTTCTTTGGTCTCTGGATTCATTTCTTACATATACATCACATTTCAAATGTCACTAATTAGAGTAGGACATTGTTTTCCAATCTATATTGTTAAATACAGACTGTTAAAAATAAGTTATTGCAAATAGAAGTTATACATCTTAACAGGACTTACAATTTACGTGACTAATAACTCTTCTGCGATTAGCAGTCTTCGAGTAAATTTATAATATCCAATTTGTGCTACATAAAATGTAGTAGTTATTCTGGATCGACTAAGTGGAGCAGAGTCCTTCTTCAGAAGGTAATAAGTCGCCAAACTGGTCAAGAAATTCCCCGCCTTTTATAGACCAAACTAATATTAAATTTGTCCTACAACGTTTAGAGCAGAGCTCCCAACGCAATTTTTCACTGAAATCAGATTACTAATAATTTTGGAGATGAAAAAGTTCGGTTTATCAAACAGACAAGGCTTCTCCTAAGAAATAAAAAAGAAAGAAAGAAAATTTAACAATTAGACCGTTCCTAAGAACAAGAAGGCTTGTGACCCGAATGTGCAAAAAAAAGTAGGCTAAAACGACGCCTAACGAAATCTAAGAGATAATGACGAACTCCATTAAACATGCCCTTCTTTATAAGCTAACTGTTGCTCAATCAGTCAAGAAGTTCCTCGCGTTTAAGCAACAGGAAGCAATTGATTCCTATGCCAGATGCGCCAACTAGAAGCCCTCATATTCCACATACCCAAAATCCATTTCTAATATCCTTAAATGTACGCCGAGGTATCCTAAGCTGTCTCCTATACGTTTCCCGGTGAAAATTCTGTACGAATTTCTCATGTCTTTCAAGATGTTATAAACCCACCCATCTCGACGTCCTTGACCTAATTAACCAAAATATTTTTGGAAGGGTACCAATTATAAAGATCTTTGTTACGACATTTTCGCTACAATTAAATACATTCTCTCTCGCTCTCTCCCTCGGGTACAAATTGGTTCCTCTCATCAGCAGCCCATAATGTTGTCAAACTCCTCAATTATTGCTTCCATAACCGAGGTACACACCAAGACGAACAATATTTGCGAACATTGTTCGCGAATGACATTTGTCGAAAGAGTTTGTGAACAATGTTGACAAACACTCGATGACGAGACCAAAACATCTTTTCAGGAACATTCAGTCCGTCAAACATTCTGTTAAAGCACTTAGTTTGATGTTATAATCTTTCGACATGACATTCCACAAACATTCCCGTAAATCGAATTGCTCCATCAAGTTTAACACACACAGCTAAATACCTAAATGGAATTATAGAATTACAGATCAAGTTTCATATTCACATAAAACAAGTAACAGTGTAATGTTTCATATCTTAATCTTCGTGTTTCAGAAAAGCGGGATATTCCATATAATCCCACTACAAAAACTTACAATCGTACTTTTCGTCTTTCGTCCTAATTGCATACAAACTTTTAGTTTCTAAATCATACCAAAACCTTGCTGCAGTAGACCCGACTGTGTTCGTGCGTGCGTGCGTATTCGAAGGTCTTCGCCCTATGTTAAAATTTACCACGGCTTCTACAAACTAATAGAAACGTTAGGTATAAGAGTAATTGTCTTTGCTAACTAGTAATCTGCATCTTCATCGCAGGCCCAGCAAGACGAATGCATCTCCAAAATTTTCGGTTACGAACAATATTCACGTTAATAAAATTAAGCTTGAATAATCTCTCGACTGTATCCGCTCACAGAGACTTGAATCTTGAACGCCGATAAAAACAAAGTAAATAATATATTTTTCAAAAGACTATTATGTTAAATGTCGAAAATAACTAGCTATTTGTTATAAGTCACAGCCATCAAAAACAGATTTTAATTAAGCTAAAACCACTAGTGGGTGTTGTTAATTTGAATTCTTTTCACATAACTGTCCAGTGTACCGTTTATAATTTCCGATGTTCGCATGAAATAAACAATGGGAGGAAGGAACAGAGGATGTTGAATTACGTAATTCAATTTCTGGTGAAAGTGATTACGTCAGGTTTGTAATTACCAAATGAACAATACCAATAGACGCCGATTACAAACCATGAAGAAGATAGACGGAGAAGGAAATGAACATAGCTAAGAAATGTGGTTATGTATAGTCGAGAAGAAACTATGTCCATGGTACAGAACCTTAATTGAATAATTTATTATTATTATTATTCAAGTGGTCAAGAAATTCCATGTTTTGCGAAAACTGAAATGTCATTAACGTGTTCTGAACAGCCTGCCACCGGAGCCAATCACAAACCACTTAAATCCTATACCTATCAGTAAACCCTATTTATCTAACATCCATTTGAATATTATCCTCCCATCTTAACCTACATCTTCGTAAGGATCTCCTCATTTGACTTTCCACTACAATTTTGGACAAATTTCTTGCCTCCTTCATTTGGTAATCCAGACAATATCATGTAGAAATGCAGAAAATACGAAGCCCATCATAATGGAATCTTCTCAGTCCCCTCGTTAATGTTCCGTGCTACATTAAAATATTCGGTACTCCTCTGCTGCATTTATTACACACCCACAACAGACAAGCATTCCATATAACTAACCTAACCTATCACTGTGCTATCAGAACACGATCCTAAGACGGTTCTATCCACCTTCCACCCTGACAACCCAGCTTCCAAAGATTCATCTTAATGTTTATTCATCAAAATTCTGTATACATTCCTCGTCTGCCCCATCCTAGACTTCTTTACTTCAACATCTCAAAAATCCCACGCGATCTGTAGGCTGTATGCACGAAGTTCGCTGTGAAACATAAAACGCTCAACAAGTTCATCCTTCTGATGTCCGAATGTTTCTTACCTCAAATACAATTTTTACTCCCGTAGAACACGGCTGCCAAAATTATTCTTGTGTGCCTATTACGTCTCTCTTTCCAACGTTTTAGAAACTGTACAGGAAAATCGTTTACATAGCGTGCCATTTATCTTTAACAAACTGTATGTACGGGTAACGATCTCCTACATACATGATAAATAAATTGTACATAAGAGATTTTTAACAAGAAAGACGACTCTGGATCGAAGGACGGATGATACGTGCTAAGTTGTCACAAGTAAAGATTCATTAGCGTCTAGCAACGTCTCCAGCACAAAGATCCATTAATGAGTCCCTTGTTTCCTATTCATGAAGGAAAGGCGAAAGACAAGCAAAACAGAAACAGAGTGGGCCAAATACAACTAAGACGACGACAAACACCACAAAAAGATAAAAAGGAACACGACACTGTGACGTCGTTGAAGAAGAGTCTGTAGGGACATTCGGCTGGAAATATAAGGGACTGGGTGGCTCTCTGAACGAAGGAGTACCGAATTTAACACGGAGGGAGAGAAGGTATGTGTATAAAATAAAAAGAAATAAAATAAAAAATCAGGACAAGTAGAAGAACAAAGAAAGAATAGTGGACAGGGTCAAGACGACGGAGAAGACACGATACAGATGGTACACAAGAAAGAGACGGAAAGAGGCCATTTCAAAGAATGAGATTCCAGTTTGGAAACGAGGCGTGCTCCAGATAAGATGGCATCCTGCAATGAACATGCAAATCTTGTTTCTGTAAATGAGCCAAAGTTGACAAGTCAATTTCACGATGTTTGACTACTCAACCTCCAATAGCATTTCTAAATACAAAGACTTCTGAAACAAAAGTCGACTTAAAGCTGGACTGCTTGAGATTATTCGAACGCGACAATTTTCGTCTCACAGAAGTATTGTTAATGTTTGGAGCATTTCCACCTTGATGTTTAAGCAAAGGGGAACAAATTCATAAGCTCAGGAAAACTGTTGATCTGGTAACCCGTTTTCAAAATTTGGATGTATGCCACTCATTTGTTACATAACACAAATCTGAAAACTTCTATCTTGTGAAATAATCAAGATAGGTAAAAACTTTGTCCTCTGAGCAATTCTGAAAACTTCTGTCACACGGAATTTGTACTTTTTCACTTGGAATTTTCTTTGTTCATATAATAAACTCAAGTTTCGTGCTTTTCCTTCTTCAAGTTTCTAAACATAATTTGTAAATTGGATTTCTTCGTGTTTTGGTAACAGGTAAAGACTTGACGATATTTAAAAACGTTTCTACCTCAGAATTCGGGCTTCTCCTGATTTCGGTAAATTGTAATATAATACTTCCCACGCTTTAGCAAATTTCTTCCGTGGAATCATTATGTTACATATTTGTTTTTCTTTATTTTAGATACTTCAGTACTATGCAATACTTACACAATTTGTTCTACTAAGCTTTATTTCTTCACACAAATTGGGAAACTTTTGTTCCACGGAATCATAACTGAATATTTATAATTTTTTATCACATTTTAGTAATCGGCCAACTAAATATGTAATTTTGAGTATTCTGGTACTACGTATTTTCTTTGGAAAATCGGCAAATAAGTTCGCTACGACATAGAATTAGGGGCCTGTGCATAAGTTATTTACAACTGTGCGTGCTAACCGTCCGAATTCAGTCTAATTCAAATAAATCATCAGAGTGAACATAGTAACAAAGTCTATAAAATTATATGCTAATTACAAATGACACCAACACTTCCCAAAACGTTTGCTGATATGATGGGCACTATAGACCCTACAACCTGGTGGTAACAGAAGTGTATTTGATGCAAATTTTGTATAGCTACAAAGTATATCAAAGTTTATGTTATTTGAATTGTTATCCTTACAATTACACTGAATCGAGGCTACGCAACACATTAACACTGCCTATTTGCAAACAAGAAACTAATTCAATTTTCCGTTTCCCTGTTCTCATATTGCAACAGTAAGTAAAAAAAGTAAGCTCCTATAAATTAAGCAGTGTATCGCGGATCACCGGTTAAGTAACACTCATCTAAAGAATAAAAATTGCAGATAATAAGATTAAATAGAAACATGATTATGTTTCTGAACAAAACTTTGTTGTAATATTTAGGTGTTGACGTGTGTAACGAGGTCAGATTTACTGTGAGACCAAGGCGCACAATACATACATATTCTTTACATGCATCGCAGGACATTCTAAAAGATACTTAACATTAACTGCATCTCAGTTGGTTATGTATCATTGCTTACAACTGCGAAAACCTGTTTCAAAAACGTATAAAGGGAATACTAAAAAATATTAGTAGTACTTATTACGCATCTTCACATCGTAAATATTCCCTTGTGGCACTGTGCATGTCTTCTTAGCAGACAAAGTTCAACTTCAATGTGTAAAATATATACGGCAGGGAGTTAACGATCGATTGGCTTTTTATTTATAATTACCTATTAAGATAAAACCTCATTATACGAAATGTAAAGTGCGCCAAATGTATATTATTAAAAATATTTTTATAAGGCGTACACATTATTAACTGAAGTAACGTAATATTTCTTCAGACGTAAACCAAAAAATGTACAAGTGGAAGTAACGAGATTTGTGTTCGAAGTTAAATTTTTCAAATGTAATTACTCATAAGGATATTTTATATTTATCAATTTGTAGTTTTTGAAGAAAAGCCTTGTTACTTACATTTATGCGACTCTTTCTTGATACCAGATAGAAAATTAAATTTCAAAATAATTTTACAGTGTGAAAAAAAGAAGGAAGAAATTACTGACAAAAACTACTCATATTACAAACATCGCAACATAATTTCTTAGAAACCATTCACAGCAAACTAACTTCATCTAGGAGCGAAAATTAAGCTGGGCAAATTACTTTAAAGTTTTCTTCAATCTCTGTTATAAAACTTCAGTATATTATTAACCAGATATTAATTCTAGAACTACTAATTTGGTTTTATGAAGATACTGGAACGTATCAGTACTTTTTGTTTTATTCTATCCGTATAGTAATAACCACAAAATACTATAAAGATATGCTATTAATATTTTCAAAAATAATTACACGAAACATTTTTTGGCTGTAATTATATTAAATCCGGTCCTGGGTAATTGTGATCTCTATCAGATACAGTGCTGCTACCTATATTTCAAACCAGCACATAGTCACTCTTTATCCCTTTGCATCATACACAAACGATTCTTGCATCTCCGATATTCCCATTAATAAACAAGAATATTTTATTAATATTATATCAGCAATGAAGTCACGCAAGACATCAACACCATCTGTCGTTACTGGAATGTTCATAACACATGTTGCAATAGAAAACGATTATTCAGTTCACTTTTAATACATCGTAAATCTAAAGACCAAAGCTCTACATTACGTTTTAATAAAATCACGTACCGTTTAGTGTGATAGAAGTCAGTTAAGCAAGTTTGCGTTCGACCTTATAAAATATTCTCCTGGTGTCTTTAAACTTTAATAATACTGATTGAAAGTAAAATGGATGGTGAAAAGAAGCTACATTAAGGCAGTGAATCCAGAGAACAAAATGCCCATTTCAAAATATTAAAACCTGCTAAAAGAGAGACCTGTAGTTTATTTTTAAAAAATCCGGTATCGGAACATGATTTCCGTCACGAGTGTAAATTAATACAAACGCATCCTTAATAAACCAAAAGTGTTCAACACGGACACAGAAGTGTAAATAAAACAATATAACCTAAAATAGTAGGCCTGTTTAAAGCTGTATTTCCAATTCATCTATTCTGTTCCGTGCTGGAATACGTGTGAGAAAGAACATTACTGTCAGAAATGGATAAAAAATTCGCCTTGGCCCTAGTTCGTGGTTCACCACAATTTGACTTTTAAACATGATAACCAATGTAGCCTCGACATTCCCCAGAAAGTCACTTCGAGCATGCAAGTCTCATGTAAAGAGTCCGTTATTGTCGTCCGAAATTAATAAAAATTTAAACGTGTCAACAAATTTTTAGCAAAACTCCACAATAATGAAAATTTGTTCAGCTGTTACCGAACGCTCCTCAAGGATGCGAACCACCCAAAAAGAAAGGAAAGAAAGAAAACTGAAAATATGTTGCGAAGATATCTGTTTCGCCATTCTTGAAACAGGCAGGCAGGTCTATCCATTCTCCGAGTAAGCCTGAAAAACATCTAAAATCAGAAGTCAATTCAGAATTTGAACAGGCCAGTGTGCCTAATCCATAAAAGTGGAAGAAACAAGAACCCATTTTAAAAGGAAACCTGTCTGAAATGAAAAATGTCTTCAACATTTGGCAGTAAGGAGGTAAGTAATAATATGAGGTTCCAGGGTCATCATTCCTAGATGACCTTGTGTTGGTTAATAAGTGGTTCTTCTCATTGTGTAAATATATAAAATGTAGATAAACCAAATCTAGATTTATGACGGTATCACACAATTTATTACTATCATTATCTCCATCAACACCATCATCACCCTAACACCACGGAAAACAATCCTTATTCAGGAAATGACAGTGCCGAGATGGTCAAAAAATTTCCCACATTTTGTACACCCCGAGAGCTGATTACCATTTCACATAAACTAACCACCTGGACCCTATTATGAGCTAATAAATTCAGTTCACACCCTCACGATCAACATTCTACATTACATTTTAATACTACCGCTAGATCTCCACCTTGGTACCAGAAGTCATATCAACCCTTAACAGCCCTGACCAGAACTGTCAATGTATTTTTCATTTTCTTGCGTTCTACATACCCAGCCTGTATCGTCCTTCTTTTGATTACCCTAATATGCCTACATGGTAGAATATGAACCATGACCCAGCCTCTCTTTCTCAGGTAAACTTTTGTGTCCTACTACACCCTCGACAGGAGGATAATTTAATTTACCTCCGATGTAATCTATGATTTAGTTCATGAAAAATATAGTTATGACCTCCAATCCTAAGGTAAGCAGCGCTGAGAATGGGAAACGTAAGCATAAAATGACTCAACAGCCTCCATTAATGTATCTACAACTCCCAACTGTGCGTAACGACTCAACTACTTTTCTAAAATATCTTTTATTTCATTTTCTTCGCAGAATAAAGAACAAACATTTCCCCAAACATAATTAAAAGATATATTTGTAAGGGTGGTGTGATGTCCTATTATGGAAGTAGAATCGAACTCTTAATTGTTATTCAGGATTCTCATAATTTAAACAAGTATTTCTTAAAACCACGTGTAAGGTAAACCTAATTCTTATTCGTCAACTACTAAAATGTGTTCTTTATTAATCAGACGCACGCATTTCAGGATTCTGTACACAATAATCCCACAACAGATGTAATTACACGGACGTGAAACCCCATCTCTCGTCCTAAGGGTAAAAAACGCAGATTTATTGTGATTGAGAAAAGTGCAGTGATAAGAATATTTGGACCTACATAAACACTAATAAATACTAATAAATTCGTAGGATGACCAAATCAAGGAGGATGCGATGGGCGATGCATGAAGCATGCATGGGATACAAGATAAATTACTACGAAATTTTAGTCAGGAAGTTTGAGAAAGAGACCACTTTAGGGGTTGTAGGGATAGTGGCAGCATTAAAATAGAATTTACACAAAGCTGATGGATTAAAGTGGCTAATAATATAGTCCGATAGCATACTCAAGAAAAGTTGATCGTCAAGAATTCCCCTTCTATTACAGAACGTGAAGACCCAATAACATGTTCTTACGAAACTGCAAATGGTCAGCTGAATCAAGACCATACACTGTTTCCTTTATATCTGTCTTGGAGCTACCTTTCCATAAACTACTAGGTCTACAAACTTGCCCTTTTCCTTCACACTTGTGAAGTTAAATCCTGTATGCATTTCTCGTCCCATCCACGTGTGCTACATGCCCCGTACATTTCATCGCCTTAAACTATTGTAATAATATTCAAAGAGGAGTACAAATTACGAAGCTCATGTAACTGTAATTTCCTGCATTTTCCTATTACTTAGATCCAACTATTCTCCTCAGCACTTGGCCTATTGTTTTCAAATTACGCTCTTCTCTTTGGGCGAGGTACCACATTTCACGCCCATTCAAAACGACAGGCATAATTATAGGTTTGTATGTTTTAATTTTTACGCTCTTAGGTAAGAGAAGGGAAGACCCAAGGATTGTGAACCGAATGGTAGCAAGATTCTTCTGAAACATGCGGTAATCAGAGTCATCTGTGTACCAACATTTTCCTATCTAGCATTATATGTAATAAAACAGAAAACTACTTACTCTAACCACACTATCTGGCGAACCTGACTTTTGTTCAATTAATCTGTTGTGTTCATCTTTTTTTTCAATCTATAAGAAGAAGTTCTTTTTAAATTTCTATGCACAAGAAATGAATATATAAAAAGCGAAGCACGCACGCTACAACCAAAAGGCACCTCCCCTATTTAAAGCTCCACCAACAACAGGTTTTACCCTCTGATATGTGATACTTGTTGTAGTAGTAAATACGGAATATAATCAAGAGTCTTAGCCAATAACCAATCTACTATAAGGGGAGGAGTTTTCAATCCAGCAACAGCCATGTCTACCACATTTTTTCTAACATACACACATGCATGCCATCATTCTAACTCTGCTCATAATTCTCAGATATAATTATTCGAAGCGATAGTTATTTCTTCTTACTAATCCTATAAGTTTCTTAAGTTTTACAATCTTATTTTTGTCTTGTTTCCTTGTTCAACCAGTACATGGTCCACTAACAGCATCCAAGAAGGAGTAAGACAGTGTTCTTCTATCTCTTTCTTATCATGTACGAAGAATATTGAAGAGCGTGTCAGACAGAGAAGGAGAAACCGATTAGAGACACCTTGGAGAAAACTGGTAGTTATTAAACAACACAGTCGCTGCCCCCTCCCTCGTCCAACGTTCTCGCTACACTATATATATATATGTCTTATATTATAAAAGTCTCCAAAGTAATAATAGCATATGAAAGTAGCCATGCAGACGAAGTAATCTGACGGTATGATGAACATAGGTTTGTCAGTATCAGGCCACTCCCCATTAAAATCCCCACCACCACCTGCAGCACCCTTCAATCTGCTCGCAAATCACTTTCTTTCCTTGCCCACAATATTGCGTGACCGCCTTCTCCCCCCCCCACCCGCGACACAACATTCCCCTCCTCAAAAACATTCTATCAATTTTTATAGATAGGAAAAGCGATCACTCCTATATCGCCCCTTCCACTTTACCAATCAACTTCAAATGGCAGTAAGAATGCGCAGTGAAATGTGCAAAACTCTTTTTTGCCCACAGCTGGTAGGCAAGGTTAAAAAAAATACTCCTTGGTTATTTTAACCGATGAGGCATGTCGATCCGATAACCTATGCGGAACTGCAGATTCGTTCGGCCACTGAATCTTTGGTTTCTTAGTCTACGTGACAACGAACTTCAGAAAAATAATAACTGACTGCAAGAACGTCGAAATTCTGTTCATCTTTCTCAGTATGTGATTACCGATCATAAAGCTTAATAATGACGTCAGCAATGTTTAATTAAAGCCGTTTCATTCACTCAGAATAACCGGTACATAAATGTGTGCCCATTTCACCTGTGACTGAATTTATTAAAATAGTAAGCCTTTCTACTGCTATGTCATATTCACGAAACTGCTTGTATAACTAAGCAACACCAGAGCACAGAAGATTTCTTAAAAAGTTTGCAGTTGCCCTGCTGGTAAATAAATTCGCCGTCTTTATTTAACCTGAAGTTTTAATACTGTGTTCAGAAAGGTCCGCCAATGAAATGGATCACATCCACGGTGTATTTCTTCAAAAATTAATCCCAAAATTATTCTCCGCTCGTTTTTAGGTCTTCGAAGTCGTTACTTATCTTTACGCCTATGTTCTTAATTTCTATCTCATCATCGGGGGTTCGCAGTGGCCGCACGCAGTCTGGGGCGTGGGCCTTCTGTCGCTTGGTCGCTGAGACCGCGGGTTCGAATCCCACTCAAGCCATGGATGTTTGTCCGCGTCTTTCTGTGTTGTGCTGTCCTGTGTACAGGTAGAGGCCTTGCGACGGGCCGATCCCTCGTCCAAGGAGTCCTACCGAATGTAGATCAAGCCAACGAAACGTTGGGACCCGCAGTGCTCAGGCACTTGAAGAACGGGTCGATCCCAGTATCCCAGTATATGTAATTTATTTCAGCTCATGCCTTTTGTATCTTCCTCGTTACTACGTATTTACACTGATTTTTATAGTGTGAAATGAAACTTTGCAGCCGTATAAAACCACGGGTATAGTTTTGTATAATTTCATCTTTGCAGTCTTAGGTTAAGCAATACATTGTGAAGTAAAACAGTAGCAAGAATCCCCTAAAATGAATCTGTTCTTAATAACACTAGGTATGAACTTTATTTAGTATTTGAACTTCGCGCATTTTAAAGGGAATCATTAACTATCCTATTATTACTGTATGAGTATGATTTTCAGTTTCTGATAAAAGTTTTAACATGATTTTTCTTAATACGTCACAGTTCGGCAGTGAGACAGAGACCAAACATTTGGATAACAGTAGGAATTAAACCTTACATTCGTAATGAAGTCAATACCAGATTAAATTCAATGTTACCCACGATTCAGTTTAAATTCTTTCATCATCTCCTTATCTAGAAGTCTAGAGATTAAAATACACACAGCTACAATTTTATTCATGGCTCTACATGCTGAGGACCTAAGAGAGAGCAAATAACAAGCAACAGATTTTGTATAAAGACTAGCTTTATAATTTATATTCTTTGACAAAATATTACGATGAAACAAAGGAGAATAAATGGGTTGGACATGCAGACCAACACGCAACTGAAGAAAACCATACAAAACTGCACTGCACTCCAAAAGACCTGAAGAGAATAATGAAATTAATCTTAAAGTAGTCTGGATTCAGCTGGCACAGTACAGTGGTCAAGAGACAGCTTTAATGAACTTTTGGGCTACATAAGGATTGGGAATTTCTTGACCAACAAAGCGACTGTTAGCTTCTTACGGGAGATTCTGCTCCGTGTTCTTCGACTGCTATTTTATAAAATGGAATAAAACACAGAAACACTCTTCTAACTTCTTCGCATTACAACTGCAACAGCAGCCGACCGTATCTAGCCCCGTGTCTGTTTAGACCAATGGATTCATGACGGATAACTTTGAACTTTTCTTTCCCACAGAATCAACGTGTACTATAAAAATTCTCCCGGAATCTTTGTCGCAGAAACTACAGGAGGTTTGTGAATTCATTAGTTCTTACCAAAGGAACCGTTTGTGAACAAAGTAACAGACGAGCGTTCACCGCGGTGTCATAAACACAAAACTTGTTCTTCTATACCCGAAGAATCTACAAATTGGTTTGCTGGGACGCAGTGAAGCAGAGTTTAAGGTGGAACATCGTATTGAAATTGACAATAGGGAGATGAGACTCTTCAGAGGGATGGAGTTCTTGAGGAAGAGCTATTAAAGGTATAAACAGGTGTGCAGCAGGTACGGCCCTCAGAGGTCAACGAAATGCG
>NW_019059682.1:385179-405354 GCF_000696155.1 Zootermopsis nevadensis
AGGAGTACCGGTTAAATCTTGCCATATTTTTCCTTAAATTTTAATATTATCTTCTTATTTACGTCGCCCAAGTTGCTTATTCGTTTAATGTTTTCTGGATAAGATGCTGTGTCCTAGGTATATACTAATTTCATGAAAAGTACAAATTATGAAGGTCTTGACTGGGCCTAACTATTCTCACTCAATATGAGATTTCAGGTTATCAGCGTGAAGAGTATGAAGTTAGCTGCCTTTTTGGTTGTTGCGCCGTGTAGTGCATTATGGAGGCAGCAAGCACCTCTGAAAAGTCGGTAAACGTCTACCAGTCTACACGACACAACAATCCTGTAAACAGCTATCTTCTTGTAAGATTTGAGGTTTTCACAGTGGTGAGTATGAAGCTTTCTGTCTTCTGGGTTGTTGTGCCGTGTAGTCTGGTCGATGTTAACCGACGTTTCAGAGGTCACAATACCTCCGTCAATTGGCATATTCATCGCCCTGATGACGGAGGCAGTAAACATCTACCATTCTACAAGGCGCAACAATCCAGAAGACAGCAAACTTCAGCTATCTTCTTATTCGCCGCCGTCAGAACCTGAAATCTTACCAACTATATAATGTCCGACACGAAAGATGGCGGGTGGCGCAAAGAGAAATGGCTATGAATAGGCTCTGTTCAATGACAACGTCGTAGGCTAACATTCCAGCATTTGCAACACGCTTGAAGCAATTTAATACTTTATAAATCAGGTCTGCCTGCGTAGAACCTAACGCCTGCGACCATAATCTTCCACCGATCGCGTATCTAACGCTGGACACTAACAATTTGCTTCGCACAAACACGATATTTACACAATATACCATAAATACAACATTCACTTGTAAAATGAACAGTACTACTATCCGATCAAACGAACAGTTAGTAACTGAAGCTGATTGGCTCATGAGGTCAAGTGACAGTACATGTGCAAAGGTGCTCAAAATTCAATCGAAGCAGTTCGTGTCGCGCATTTCACAGAATCACCGTTAAACAGCTTGTTCAGCCACTCTCCTGGAGACGAAGAAAAACCTCAGCAAGGACTTGAGCGACCACTGCATTAACCTACTCTTGAAAAGAGTGGACACATTTCTTTTTTAGTGTGAATTTATGATCCCTAAAATGTTGACAAAGAAGCTGATCTACAACATGGTAATTTTATTTACCGTACCAAAGTTCCGTTTCTTAACACAGGGTTAAGTAAGTAGAAGCACATAAAATGTCGCCTTCGTCTCTTATTTCGTGACATAAGTGAAAAGACTTATTTTGTATCTGACCAGCCTGTACAGAGCAATTAACAGTGTAAATTACCGGCATAGATGGACAGAGGAAAGCAAGTGTAAATGTTTTGGTGTTCAAAGAGGAGAAGAAAAATATGTCTCTTTTTGTTACAGTAGGTACCCAGGGAGGGCAGAGACCACCTAGAATGAAATCACATTAGCGTGTGGGTGATGCTTTAAATGGTCATGGTGGGGATGCATACATATAACAACTGTTTCCTGGTAGCTTCGCCCCTCCTTCGTCTTCATATCCCTCCTTCAGATATTTTCTCCTCAAAACTCTTTCAATATTTACATAAAAAGAGCCGCGCGGTCGAACCCGAAGCTGAGAAGTGACTTGACTACCAACACTGTCCTCTACAAACACATTTTTATTCTTAACTACTGGAAGACTTTCAACGCCTCTCTCTTCTTACTCCAAAAAGGAGTACATCAAACTTACTTCCCATTATAAAATGGATCCCCATGTAGCTGTTAACAGCCGTGGAAACTTAAAAGAAAAATAACTTCGCTGGTGATCATTAAAACGCACGTTCGTGGACAAGGCCACCAAGACCCAAGCCAGAACAGTGTTACTCAGTGGTTTCTATGTCACGGAACACTGATATATAGTTCAATATATTCAAATTAAGTACAGAAGAGCCCTGATTATCCGACCTTTGGTTATACGACATGTGCAAATAAATAATAATTTTGATTCCGTGACATAATTTTTAGTAGCTGACATTTTAGGTTTTTGCGGTAGCGAGTATGAAGACTTGTCTTCCGGGATGTTGCGCCTTGTAGGGTGGTAAAAGTTTACAGAGGTTTCAGAGGTGCTTGCTGCCTCCATCATCAGGGCGACTGATACCTTGAGTGTAAATGTATTCAAATTTAGGAAGTCACTTTTCTCTGCCACCTCTTCTTTCCACGTGGCCGCTAAAACATTTTAATCACCTCTTTTTCCACTCACATTGTTACTAAATGTAAAATCTCTTTTGTCAAACCTTTTCCCCAACCACGTGCTCGCTACCGATTGAATATCACCCCGCGACTGTATAGCCAGTAACGCCCAATAAATATTCACCCTGAAGATGGCACACGCAACGTTGGCCGAAACGTCGAGAAACTTAAAACATTCGACGCGGCTTATTCTTAAAATTCGAAATCCATTCGCGTAAATCTAATGCCACGACTTCCATATTTAATATATCTCCTCGCTGCTATATATGTAGTGTCCCAAAAACATTTATACACAGCAGAAACTTTCTTGGCCGTTTGTCAGTCAGGTGATCACCGCTGCCAACAGTGCCACGAAACTAACGGTGATCATTTTGAACACCTACACTAGATCTGCTAATTCACTACGTGTCAATGCTGACATACGTAATGGTTTAATTTATTAAAATATCTATTTCATTCGCTGAATGTGTGTATACACAACTTTTTGGGACACCTGTATTATCACCATTTGCACGAACTAGTCATAAATCTGGATTTTATATTATAAGATATACCAATGCATTCAATCTTATTCATTTTATTCATTTTCATCATCAATAAGAGTTACTTAAAACATGAAAAACAACTATAGCATTTAACAACGCATATTTTTCAACAACACGTATAAAACACAAATGAACACAGATAATTCATTCGGTTGCTTTACAAATCTAGTGTTGTATGTAGAGATATTAAACAGAGAAAGATATTTTTACTTGTATTTATTTAAATTACAATCTGATGAGAAACAGTTGATGACCTGTTTTAGCTCTGCAATAAGCTTTTCTAAGATTATCAAGTAATTCTAATTTGATCTTAACTGGACAGTGGAGTTAATATTTCATCGATACAAACCTAAAATGAATTATTCGTACATTCACAATTTTCAGTGTAAACCTTCAATGCAAAATATAGTATAACTCTGGCCTATAGTACAGAAGGTAGCACATGTAGATGAAAATAAAGGACACATCACCATCATGCATTCACTTCATACACTTTGTATAAAAACGCATAAAAATTTTCACATCATATAAATTACGGATACTATTAAGTTCTGAGAATTTATTGGATATTTTAATGCGTATTATTATGGTACATACGTAGACAGACGCAGTGCAAATGATACGTCTCTGGGAATTGCTGTAGCTTCGTAAACTACAGGATTTACTGCTACATGCCAGGTGCAGAAAATTATTTTAACTCGACAGCCGGTGGAATAATTTTCAATTGGCCACGGTCCGGAGAACTTTGCTGGAAAAAATGTGCTCTTAAAACAGTTATTAGCAAGATATCAATTGTTCGCACCAACTGAACACATTTTATGAATAGGCATAATAGGATAATACACAATCTCAGTATTATTAATAATTAATTCGAACACGATACCATAAACTCCGATGTTCATTTATTTATGATTTATTTCAAGAAGCTGCCAGTAGCTCAAAACATGAGCGTCGAATGAAGAAAGTTTATGTATAATTAATGGACGAATATGTGGAAAGAAGCGGTGTTGACACAATTTAAGGCACTATATCGTTATTTCGAAGAAAGGCAGGAGAAACCAAAAAATGGTAACAGGTCACCAGCCGACATGTGAACAAGGGACTTCCCGAACCTGGACAATGAGTGATAGCCACTAGGTCGTACCGCTGATATTTCCAAGGTTGTAACCCACGCATTAAGCAGAATGCCCAGTGTTTCATTTAGATACCACACAATTCACATGTTTGCATATTCGCCCCAACCAGCCAGCTACAAAACTTTCTTGTGTTGTTGAGACCATGCCTCTGTCAAGCTGCGGCTGCTAAAGGGCCAACTGCCCTTCTTCCAGATGACACACGAGTGAATGTGGAACAGTTGTAGAATGATAATGACGGGAGAGAAACGAAGGACTCGGAGAAAGTCTGTCCCAGTGCCACTCTGTCCACCCCAAATCCTGCATTGACTGTGCCGGGCGTAAACCCGGTTCTGGGCCGCGAGAAACCGTCGATCAACCGCCAGAGCTATGTCAAGATCGCAATGCCCTCTTACACAATATCTCAGAACATAAACATTTATAAAGGCACTTAATTTTTATAATTAGATTTTCAGAAGATGGCTAAGGATCAGACTGAGCCTTTTTGTAGGCTGCGTGTTTCTGCACAACGCCTGTATCTGTACTGTTGAATAATTGCACAACAATTTTCATCTGCAATAAATGAGATACACATTCAAGTAATGTTCATACTACACATTATATCCTCTCATTTGCCATCAAAACGGAAACAGCCGAGAAGAATCCCTTTCACTTAGGGCTTTCAGGAATGCTTCGAAGATAATATACATACTTTTTTCTTCCATTTTCCTTTTAGAGAAAAATATGAGTGCCAGTAAGTTACGCAATCAGAGGAAGTGTAATCTAAATGGAAGTAACTCCAAAGCTTTTTAAAGAAAGATTGAAACACACATCTAAAAGAGGATTTCTGACAGACTCATTTTTCAGTCCGCAAAACTCTATCTACCTGAAGTGTGTTTTACTAGAAGAAACACAAACTAAAAACCTTACTTAATATTAGCTACAAATACCTCTATCAAAATACGTTAAAATGTTCTCAAACAAGGGGAAACTCAAACGTTAAGTTTATAGCTTCTGCTATTCAATGTAAAATGTTTTAGACGTAAGAAAAAATGTCCTTGCCTTAGTTAGCCATTACCGCACGCGGCATTTTCTTCCAACTAATTTTTATGGCTTATAGTAGCACTAAGATTACGGTGCAACCCTATTGTTACACCTGCAATCAAGTTTCGTTATGGCCCCGGAATGGGCTCCTATATAAAAATCCCTCTCTTTGTAATTTTTGAGCTTCATCAAGGCGCTAATATCCCTAATGCCAGTTTTTCAAATGCCCCTCCGACCAAAATCGTTAAATGTTCTGCTTCTATATTTTTAAGGTCGTTGTTGTTCCTTTTCGAGAGTGCCTAGTGGAAGTATTATTCTTTGTTAAAACAGGAAACTGCGGTTTGTGGGGTCTTCTAGAACGGTTGGCGCTGTAATGTACAGAGAAACAGGCAAATGCCGGCCAAAGCGAGGTCTTGTGAGTCCGTGCTAATTACTGTCTTCCAAAATAACTACCAGTTTCATGCAATGTGCTTTCTGCTGCGAAAGTATTATATAAAAATACCCCACTCCATCAAAAATAACATAACTTCATAATCATGTCAACATGCCAAGTGATACTGTTATTAGCAGACGAAAAGTCGAAATCTAGTGGTTAGCATTCTTCCTATTTAGAGGTTTGTGGGTTGAAATCTCGGCTCGGAGACCAAATATCGTAATGACGTTTTAGTGGGGTTTTCTTCAGCCCATCCATGCAAATACCAATACACTACATTTCACATCCCTTCTACTTACTTAACTTCCAAATTTTTGGCATCTACTTAAAAGTTTATCCTCAAGACCAACATGGCAATATAATTGTACCTCACGTTTGGTGCTTTTGGCCCTTTTTCGTAGTGAAAATATCTACTCATCCATGACAGCAAATACATTACACCATAGTTCTAACACCCCTAACTATTTCTCGCTCCCAACACATAGGCCTTTATTCTGTGATTTGTGCACAAACTGAACAAAATGGAGAGGCCATGTTCATATTTCCCACCGCTTGGTTCATATTCGAAACTACTGAACAATTAGGGACACTAAACATTTTCTGGTTAATTTAATTTCGGTGCGTATCTGTAACCACTAAGATGGCTCTGTTCTGGGTCGTAGCGCCGTGTAGTCTGATCTGGTACTCACCGCGTGAAAACCTCAACCCTTACAATGTAACCACTACTTTACACGGAGCTAAGGCTCTACTTTAACACTGTAAAAGTACAGTGTTGAGCAACTGCGCTCTGATTTCTGCAACCTATTTTAATAAGACGATTCTCCTTCTCAGTCACCCAAGTGGAATTTTCGTGAAAATGGGTATCCTCTGATTTCTTGCACCGTGTAGTATAGTAGAAAAGTTCACCGACGTTTCAGAAGTTCTCATTGGCTGTATCATCAGGGCGATGAGTCCACTCATCTAAGTGTCTTACTGATTATGAAATATGTAACCCGTCGCTCAAAATCACGAGACAGAAGTTTTTACAGCCTGGTAGAAACAAACAAAGCAACATACTTTTCAATGATTCATATGATATAAATCGCCCTAACGTGTTTCTCACTTTTGTCTTCTGTCGCCCACCTACTACTGCCTTCACTTACCACTGCGCTCTCAGATGTCGCTAGTGAACTCGCCACACCTTACACTGTCCCCGAGTAAACAGTATCATTAGCTAAATTGTTTCCAGTCACTCAATAAGGCAGCTTCTCCCCTTTTTTGTGTCGGATGTCCCTGTCCTTAACATTATCAAGTAAAGTGTGTTTCGAATCAAATTTTACCGGTTAAGTATAAAAGCGTTTAAAGTGTTTTGTTCTTTTCATCTTTCCATGTAGTGAATACAATTACAATTATCACCTTCATATTTCAATTCGTCTTTTTTAACACAAACTTATGATACGAGATTTCCATTTGCCCCATAGCAACACAGAACAAAAACGTTTTGTGCAGAATGTATGACGGCTGGCTATCCAGATGGTCAAACTGTATTAGAAGGTACGCTTTCAATCAATTATTATATAATCAATAAATATCGATGCATTGCTGCTAGTCTTTTACTTAAAACTTTATGTATCTGCCTGTACCAGAATATTGTGGTGTGAGGAATAATGAGAGAATAAACAAGGAAATAAATAAATAAACAATGAAAAAGACTCAATGAAACAAAATAAGAAAACACATAAACAAAGGAATTATCTTTACAAAACTATCCGTTAAATTCTTTTACTTTATAGAAGTAACTCGTTCTAAATGCATAATTTTAGTCTTCAACATTACACCAACATACTAAATAAATAAATTACCACATGACACTATTATTACTCCTGGTTCGGGGCACAGAATTTTCTTTGCGCAACTTCTGGTAATAAATTGCTGCTTTTAGGGACCCCCAGTGCGTCATGGCACAAAAGATTTGATAAACACATACAAAATGTTTCACGGGAAACTGCAAGTGGGAAAATAATATAAGACGGGCGTTAAGAAATGGAGCGCGAGGTGTGAATCGGGTTTATGTGGTTCCGGTAGGGCGCAATAGCAGGCTCTTGTGAATACAAAAATTAAATTTTGGCTACAATAATGAGGAATTTTTCAGCAACTAAGACTCTATTTATTAACTTCACAAAAAGCCTCTGATACGTGGAGTTACTCTGAAAGTTCACCGCCGTGTTAAAAAACCCTGCCACTGTATAATCATAATTACAGGTCACCCCTTAAAAACGCACTTCTTTTTGATCCATTTTGTTCTTGACCCCTCCTTCAACACCTGTGTATCTCAACGCAGTCGACACAGACCAAAAATTTTTTTTACATCTAAGCTCAAAAACTGCAAACGTCTTACTTTATAATTTTCTCCATTAATCCGTTACGAAAAGCTGTTTCTTGGAACGCTGTCTGCTCTTGAACTTCTGGTTCAAAACTCTTCTGCGGATTCATTAAAACATTTCTCCTGGCCTCAAACTTAACAGTGTTACTCCATATCATTCGAAGTCGTTTCGAAGTTATGTCATTCCAACAATCGTATACACTAAAATTCGATATTCGTTTCTTGTTTCCGCCATCCATCTTATAGACATGTCCAGTCCCTACAATTATAATGCAAAAAGTAACCGCGTTTCTCACAAATCAGTCCTAATAACTGCTAGGGGAAGGGTTGCACATGATGCACCTTAATCCCCTTATTGTTTACACCTTTTACGAAGTTCACTGAAGACGATAAATCTCAAATACATGCAGTTATAAGCATTAAGCGATTCAAGTTTATTAAAGATGTAATATAAGAAATATCATAATATTTTGGTACAGTTTATTTCAAGAAACAAATACTTTACCTATTTTTTATATAAGACCGATTAATTTACTCAAAGATTAAATGCGTGGCGACTAGATCTCAAGTCAGTATTAACACAAGTGATGAGACTGAATGTTCTGTACTCCACGAGATGAACATAACCGTCGTTCAGTTAAGCCTCATCTGATCAAGCACACGAACTGTAAGAGCCTTAGGGCGGTCAAGAGGTCTCAGTCAAATCCCCCATGCATTCGTAATTAATGGATTTTCCTTCGGTCATATTCGTAAGAACCCATTTACCGTTACATTAGTTGATTAAAGCTTAATGAGTTTAAGTCTGTAACTCTTAAACACTACAGTTATACGAGAAAGGTCAAAAGTTGTGAAAATCCTGGATTATTAAAAAAAGCGGAGAATTACAAAAGATGGCACTGTACTAACAAAAACACACGGTAAATAAATACAAGTCGTCCCACTAAGACATGTTAGCACCAGTTCGTGGATGAGAGCTGATGGAACAGGCTTTATAAGCCAAGAATTCCACTAGATCAAGAAGAAGAAGATTTTAAAATCAAGAAATACGCCCTAAACATAAAACTGTGCGGGGCAGAACATTTCTCGTCACACTATAACATCGAAGGAAAATATTTAGACCAAACAGTGGAGACTTATTTCTAGCATACTCGTGAGTATGATGGAAACTGAAAACTTCGGTCAGTAGAGTTGTGCCTCGAATTTTTTTTAAGGAAAAATAATAAGGTGAGATAACAGAAGAAAGTTAAGAATAATAGGCTTAAATGTAAGTTACTGCAATAAAGAAAAGGAGAAGGCAACAAGCGAATAATAAACACGACTGTATGGCACGGATAGCTTCTTAAATTTTATAATTAAGTAGATAATCACATTACTCCAGTTATGAAATTCAAAATTTCATCCCAAAAGCTCATCAAAGTACATCTTACATCCTACTCCACCAAGTTCCATTTTAACATCATTTTGACGTAAATACGTCTATGAGGAAGGGTCATTCGGCAAAATAGTGTTCCGAAAAAGTGTAACTTCATTGTTATGGTCGCTAGGAAACCTCATCTGTTTACTCAGCATTGTTGTTACCTAGGAAACGTCATCTGTTTACTCGTCATTATTGTTACCTAGGAAACGTCATCTGTTTACTCGTCATTATTGTTACCTAGGAAACGTCATCTGTTTACTCGTCATTATTGTTACCTAGGAAACGTCATCTGTTTACTCGTCATTATTGTTACCTAGGAAACGTCATCTGTTTACTCGGCATTGTTGTTGCCTATAAAACATTACATTACATTCCTTTCCATTTCATTCAGCTACCACAGACCCATCTTAAGCGTAACTAATTCAAGTTGATTAAGCAATGTCTTAATCAAATTTATCTCAATTGTAAAGCATGTATAAAGGAAATATTTAGAATAAAGCCAATATATAAACTTCCTTTCCGTATAGACGTATTTACGTCAAATTCTACGGAACCGTGGTTCCACTATCACATTTTACACAGATGACTATGTATCCGAAATTGTTATTCCTATCACGTTCTGCACCCATAATCTTGTGCCGGTATGAATTTTTCACCTTCTTATTTCGACTCACATGCCCTGTCCATTTCATCACCTTATGTGTAATAATTCTGAAGTTATTAAATAAAGACTGCAAGTCATGAGATTATTTTTTGCGTCTTTAAATTTCTCCTTCACTTATAAGTTCATGCGGGACGCATAAAACGCGAGGTGTACATTGTTACAACTTTAACCACTTTCTAACATATTTCAAGAAAACATATGCAGAAAATGTCAAGGTACGGTTGTGTTACTCACCCACATTGATCTAATGTGAATGAACGGAATATATAAAACTTGAAGCCTATAATATATATTAATTCATGTTATTCTTCAAATTAGGCAGATACACTGGTCTTTATTAAAGAGACATCTGGCATAAATCATTGTAGCTAATGGAAGGTGTAAGAAAGCCTCATACAGATACAATGAGATTCCTAATTACGACGCCAGCTGTACGCTTACATCACTTCCTGTTTCAAGCGCTTGGTGTTTGTTGTGAAGAGATTACATCCAAATCTAAGTTTGAAGGTGGCTTGTCTTCTGAGTTGCAGCGCCTAGTCCTGTAGAACTTCACTGGCATTTCACAGGTGTTTGCTGCATTCATCTTTAGGAATATGAGTCAATACTGCCCTGTTGATGGAGGTAGAAAGTACTTTTAAATGTCGGTAAACTTCTCCCAGACTACACGGCACAGTATTCCAGAAGACGACTATCTTCACTCTCGCTGCTAGAGAACCTCAAATCCTTCAATGTGTAAGTTTTATGATACTAAATCGACTGCGTACGCTAAAACTGACTTCTTAAAGCTAACCACAAACGTAAACCAAACATGCGAGTACGATAATACAAAGTTGATATGTATAAACAATGAATAATGTTTTTATCTACAAACACCTGATCTACATAATGCGTCGAATACTGGTATGTCACTGGGCCGCACATGGCTAAAATTACAGGACAGGAAGAATGAACAATAGATGAATACAGATGATACAAGAACACATGGCGTGAAGGAGATGAAGAATGAAAATAAAGTGGGTCTAGAAATATGCATATGAACCCCAAGGTCACAATTTTATATCTGGATGGAAAATTACAAGTAAAAAGAACACAAGATAATTCGATAACCGATTTTCCATGCTAAAGAAACAAAAATTAATGAACTGTTAGAACAACAGGTTTATAAACTGAATTAGCCGAAACAGTGCTATGAGTCGTCACAGCTTGTTTTGAAGCAAAAGATTTAAAGCGAATGGAATCCTCATTTTCAGCTCAACATAACTGCATGTCGTAAAGAAAATTACACAAGAAGGAGGTCATAATTTGTTCTGTTATGGTTTCCTTTGGGCGATAAGATCATATTAGATGAGATGGACGGGTTATGAAGAAATGACTGTAAAATTGTGATCCGGAAACCTCAACACAAGTAACCTCTAGTGTTCTAGACATACGTGCGACAACGTCATAATTAAAACGCATTTTATGAAAACAGGTTGTAAAGGGCGAGGAGGAAACTATAGCAGGTTAACCTTTCAAGCACAATGCCAACCTAAATAATATTTAAAAATGAAATTCCTACCCACCCATAAAAAACGCGTCTCCAATCGGCTAATGCTGTTTATGGAATTGGTCAGTGTTTATTACGAGATTCATGCAAAACTCAGGAATACAGCGTCTGGGCTACATGCAGTTATTAAATGCTGAAGAAGGTGATACACAGTTACCACAGTGCTTTAAAGAATTGAGATCGGGTCAAATAATAGCATTTTGTGAACACGGTAATATGTCACTGATATTTCTTAATCAGAGTAGTAACAATTATATTTCAAGAAATACTCTGTACCATGCAGTTAACCGACCAATACGAAGGCAGTGAATTAATCAGACAGTTAATTAATCAATGGAGAATGGAGTACTTTAGCGTCACAGCCGGGATGTAGTGGAAATCCATAGTACTGAACGAAGCCCACTAAACTTCTCGTATTTTAAAGATGTCATGAATACAATCATGTACATTGGATTAACAGTTATTATAATTATGGGCGGAGATACCAACGGAATGCTAATTCATTGCCCTTTGGCTATAAGGGTGGGTATTCATTTAAAATACAATTGAACTCCCACCCTAACAAATCTGAGACAAAGGGTGGGTATTAAAAGCTGGACATCCGCCCTTAGAAATACTTGTGTATTGTAAACAGCGACTCCAATTGGGCGGAAGCACGTAAAGGCAGCCGAGGCAGAGAAATACACGACCAAATGTAACAAACACGTATTTCGGCAGTTTCGACATACCAGGCAATTCATTCTTTATGTAGGCTAACTTACCTTTTTGAAACACTAAACACAACCATTTAAACACTGAACACACACAACACCTAAACGCCAATTCCGATTTGTATGCGTTCTAGTTGTATGAAATTAAAGAATAATGAAGAAACCATGTTTTTCAGTCACTGCGGCTGTTAACATGTCTCCTCTACAAAACTATTTAACTAAATTTTATAAAATTTAGTTGGTAAACTTCTACCAGACTACAAGGCGCTACATCCCAGAAGACAGTCATGTTCGCATTCACCGCCGTGTAAACCTCAATTCCTACTTTTATAAAATTTGCTTATGGGTGGCATTTTACCCTCATAAAACTTTATATTAACTCTGATAAAAAGTGTCAGTGGAACCACAGTTCCGGAGAATTTGACGTAAATACGTCTATACGGTAAGGAATTTTATACATTGGCTTTATTCTAACTATTCGGAAACTTTAAGTTCATTATTTAATAATATTTGCTTCTTACTATTTCTGTATTCCCTCGTACGTTCAGCACTAGATTTTGGTATTTTTTTGGGAACTCTAATTCAATACAGCCGAAAAGTTCGCAACCTACTTTTATTAAGACGCATTTTATTAAGTAAGCCCGAACCCCACAACTGTTTTCTCCCCATACAATTATTCAAAATATTGTACAATGTTTTGTTCCCCTGACTAGTATACTTTCCGCTCATCCTTCTTGGTTTAATTCACTGTAACTAGAGTAGGTGAAGAACGCAGGCTGTGAATCGAATCATTACGCAACGCCCACGTTCCCAATGTCACTTGTCTTACGACTACGTTGTGTCAGAGAAACAAACTGCCTAGCTAGCCTAGCCATATATATGTATATCTTCACTTCTCGCCAAGAAGGCTTCGTATGTTTCTCTGAAATGTCGGTATCAACCTACGAGTCTAGACGGAGTCACATGCCAGAAGAACAACTCGTCATCATCGTCACCGTGAGAACTTAAAATTCCACTTTCTTTACATTATGTCCTAATATTTCCTTTACACTTTGTTTTCAAACACCCTCAATCTAAGTAAGCTCTTCCCCCAGAGAAAGGGAACAAGTTTCTCGCCCATATAAGAGACCAAGGCCACATAATGAAGGCGTATGGGGGAGTGGAAGTAAAGCACCGCGCATTCTTAACATCACAGCAGCATTATCTTGACGAAAGGGGAGGCTGTAACCATTAGCCTGCAGACCAAGAAGGTCTCAGATTCGGTCTGCACGTGCATGTGACAAACACCTTTGACCTTGGTAGGGCACGCCCACGCGGAAGTTTGATGGCAGTAAGGCTGCGGCTAGAAACTCATCAGTTGAAACGTGCTTGTTAAAACGCTACACTATACACAGTTCAGTTAAAGCGTCACATTTTTTAACAAGTTCCACATGTTCCCCCCACATGGCCAAGGCCAAAGCTTTTCTCCTGAGCAACAGACAATAGGCCTATAGTCCATCATGGAACAGGGCGTACGTAGACCATTCACACGCGCATCGTCTCAGTAACACCAACAAACAAACTGAATAACTGTGCTATGACATGAATAAGATAATTTCAGGTAAGATGGTTGGAGGATAGAAATTTCCCGTGCCACACGAATGTAAGAGAGAGAGAGAGACCCAAGAAATTTAGGGACAAGATGGAGAGGTGTACTGCATGCAATAAGTTCACTCATACATTAAAATAAGTCAAGTCCTAACACCTTTCCACACGTAAAGATATTTTTAAATGTCTTGATATAATATCTTATGAATTATATCCCGGGATGGAACAGCATATTCCATGACAATAACGCAAAAATACAAGGTGTTGGAGAACAGATGAAAAATGTAAAATATATCCGCGAGCCAGCCTTGCTGCAAATATAAAATGAGTTTTAGAAACATTTAAATACGCACAGAACCCAAGTACAGGCCTATATAAATATTATTATAAGAATATATATAAATGTTTAAGAGTCTAGTAAATTATATATACCAATAACAGGGCCTAGTAATATAAAAGAAATTGTTTTGCTTAATAGACTAGTAACTTATTTGGGTACCAACAACCGCGTTTTGATAACATTAAAAACAAGCACTTTTATGTTCTGCAAAGCATCAAGACGCAAGTCACAGTAGTACGAACGGCAGCAAGCAGTAGCGGAAAAATGTCGCGTTCAACAACAAAAGGCCATGCCACACAGGCCTTATAAAAGGCATGAATACATGAGTGACTTTATTTCACTTTGTCCCATTCGCCATGCCACAAGGTACTGTTCTCCACGCGATATATGTATACTGCGTGCAGACTTTACGACAGGTAAGCAGTCTGTCATTTTGCTGTGACGACAAGTAGCCCAACTGCATTGAACGGATCAGTTGAAAGAAACACCATAGCATAACCGATTACTTATAAGCGGTTTAGGCAAGCTTCTTGCCATATCCTGAACGTTGCAAAAATTATCAACGCCGGACGTCTATGGCTTCAACCTCAGTTCCAAAAATAAGGGAATATTCTAAAGTCCTAACTTTAAACGGGTTGCGGCTTCATTCCACATTCTTTTCGGTTCATCATTCATCATCACAATCATCATACACAGTGACGATGCATGATTTCAGGAAGTGGTCGTGGCTTAATTTAAGGTGCTATACCAGCATTTGCCTGTAGGGACTGAGTAAATCGACAGAAAACACTAGTCTAGAGTTCTAGACAGCAGGTATGCGGGCTGACATCTGAATGTGATTCAGAAATGATAACAATTCGTCTGCGATATTCAGTTTCGTGATTTTATTAGCATATAAACAGCAATAAACGAAATAAAAGTATTCCCATGAGCACTAAATGAGGATAAGAAAGACAAATGCAGTGGTCTGCTTTCGGCTACCATTCCAAAATTCGCCTAAAGTGACGAAAATAATAAACCCCAGAAAATCTTAGAACAGTCAGTGGTCTGAGCGAGAAACGTATCTACGAAAAGACAAAAAAACCTTCAGGATTATCGAGCGTCTGGGTTTCAACCCAGCAGTTTCGGAGTTCAATGTCGCGTTGCCCAATAGACGCTACTGAGATAAATGTGGAATGTACTTTAACAGTGGTCTGGAAAAGACAAGCCACATCTCACGCACGGAAAGAAGCACAAGGTTAGGCGGATACTCAAAAGTACCTCCTTCATTTCTTGACGGTCTACAATATCAAGTTTAAAATGCGCCTATTAACTTCATCATGTCCGTCTGTCAGCATGCAACAACTAGAAAATCGCTGAACGGAATTTAATTAAATTTCAAGTTTAACCGAGATTGAGTGGCATATACCAGGTTTTGTAAATTTGGAAAATAGTAGTGGGCACTTTACGCGAAGATCTGAGATACAGCTGGCTGATTCTCTAAGCAACGCGACAAATAAAATCTACATTTGTCAGAAATGTGAAACGATGGCCAAATTCTTATATTTGAGGTCCATAAAATGGTAAACATATTTTCAGCTGACAGCGGTAGGTATTCTGCGATCGTATCACCGTTACTATTTTATGGCTGTCAGTGCAATAAACAAAGAGAAATCATCGCTGCGAGGCGTCAAGAAATCATATGGCCTTGGAAATTTAAAAAACCCATTCATACCGACGGACAAATTTGCGTCGTATGGGGCAGGAAGGGGACAAATATCAGTCATCAATCTACAATTTTAATTTGAAACATTTCGATATGGTAAATACTATGCGATATAATAAATAATAAAATGTGATGAGCCCTCAGTACTTTATACAAGCAATATATTTTACGAATTTGTGTAAAATATTCGTTAAAAATCGCTTAAACCAGGATGTCATTATCATATGTGCGAAGACGTGCTACATGGAACGTAGATACGTTCTAGTATTATTCACAAAACGTGCTTAACAAGTATGGGGAATATGGTGCCAGCGCTAGGAATCGAACCCAAACGTCCAATAACTGTACTTCACGAGTCAAAGCAGTAACTGGACATACCGCGATTCCCATTCGCCAACGTCAGACTAAAACACGCATACTTTGCCCCCTAGGCACAACTTCTGTGTAGCTTCTGTGATGACAGTATGCCGGGAAACCAGGGCCGACCATGCGAGGAAATCGACTAGCAAGCTGAAACTACGAGTTGTTCGAATGAAAACTCGTTCGAGGTTTGCGCTGGTCGAAGGAGGCCCTTGAAAATAAACCCCAGAGGCGCTGTTGCAACGTGTCATTGACGCGCCATCCTACGAAACCCATCCGCGAAAGAATACCTGGACTGCTGCTGAAGCCACTGGATCACCGCCGCATTAAGGTCTTCCTCAGACCCGAAACTACAGCCCTTTGGCGTTCTCTTGAGGGAGACAAAAGCACAAAGTCTCACGTTCACAGGTCCGAACTACATGAGGGATAGTTCAACACATTCCAGCGCACAGAGCGCAGTGTCCTGTAAGATGCGGGCCAAACAGAGATGGCCGTTGTTATACAACACGACGACATGCCTACTGAGTACTCTGATGGCGGTCCGATGGTTCCAGTTCTTTGAAGAAGGGATCCATTGGCTGATGCGTCAATGGGATGCCTAATCCTGGGGAATATTTTAACGGCCTCTGCCCCTTCGCTACTTACCATGTGTCAGTGCTAGCGGGTTACAGCTAACATAAACGGGGATTATAAATATGAGTGACAAGAATTAAAAGTATGTAGCGTTTTACTGGTGGGAATGTGGAGAGCCATGAAATGTTTGTCTTTTTTTGCCAGAAACGTGTTAGATATTGAAGATTTCTATCTTCTGGGTTGTTGCGCTGTGTAGTATGGTCGATGTTAACCAACGTTTCGAAGGTCATACTGCCTCCGTCATCAGGGCGAAATCGCCCTGATGACGGAGGCAGTATGACCTTCGAAACGTTGGTTAACATCGACCATACTACACTATATATTACACCTGGCTGCCGCTACAACGGTCTGTTCGGTTACCTTGCAATAAGACTTGTGTACACCCCTTGTTAACAGAAAACAGAGCAGCCATGACGGCCAAGGTTATGCGGCTGGACAAGACAGCCCGGTCTATATCATAACATTCTTGTGATTGTAAAATCCATGGCAAAAGCAGGCAAGCAGTATCCTGGAAGTGTTGTTACAGCTTTTATGATGGAACAAGTTTTCTACTCGTCACTTCTCCGATTTTATGCCCTGTTGATATCATTTCAAACAAAGAATGGGACAGGAAGAAAAGCTATGGCCGGTTTTATTATAGCAACATTTCTTTTTTACCTCAACTTATAATAATGTTTCTATAGAAGCTGCGAGAAAGCTAAAATACGATATCTGAAACATGATGTGACTCGTTGGAAGTATCAACTGAAACAAACTGTCACTGAACCCCAACAGAGTGTCCAGACTGCTATAGGTCTATTAAGGTTCTTAGACGTGACTTATTTTAATATCACTGGGGAATTAAGACGCCTGCTTTGCGAAGCTCTCAATCACAGGTGTTGGCCGTTTAAAGCGGCGTCAATTTCCTTATTCAAGAATAAACAAAGTTCTACCAACTCAGAAAAACCATACACCCAAAGTTCACCAAGGACGTAACTCTAAATCTGACAGCAGACCACGTACAGCCGGCCACTGAACACATTTCCTGAATTTATGCTCCTTTTAATTTCAACGTACTGTTCCTATACGCACTTCGTTTCTGAAACATTTTCAAGACGTTTAATACGCACGTAGTTCCTGCATCAATTACTTAATCGATATATTACTAGTTTTTATTCACATGCCAGCAGATATTCAAGTGCTTGTTTACACGATTCGAGTGGCGAAGTACTAGCAACTCGCTCCAGTAACTCGTCTTCGCAGTAAACCTGTGCTGTGAACAAGCCCTTAGTTACGTTGAAACAAGTCTTTCTCTTCTCTTCTTTCCCCTTCGCCTCATTCTGTCTTCCCCCTTTCCTCCTTTTCACTATTTTATTCATTTCTTTGTCACAATATCCCATCATTGCCTACTTTCCCTTCACTGTGTACATGTAATTATCTTATGTGTTCCTCCTTCCGCTCATTAAATTTCTTCATCATTTCCAATTTCATAAGCGGAGGCGGAATTTTGAATGAGTAACTACCGCTTTTAAATTATTCGGCTTTTTACCTAATGCTCTTCACACCAGACCAAGCTCAAGAGTCAAACTCTGGACCGCAGCACTGCCGATGGTTTCCATTATAAAACACAAACATCTTAACAGAGTAAGCCGCTACAGGAATAATTATTATCGTAATTGTAAATAACGTCTAATCTCGTAGGCAGGTGAGGCAACCAGAGGTCGCGCTATATAGAGGATGCACTTATCACCAACCTGCTAACGAATGTCCGGCCTGTCTCCATCTTACAATGGCGAAAGTAAACAGAAAAACGCCCCATTCTTTACACGAATCAAAACATTTCACTAAACCTCTCATTTTATTGTAGGAATCTTACAAGCGCCCATATTGTTACAAGTTTAATAGTTCAGCGTGTTTCACCTAAGTAGTCGACTCCATATCTACATTTTTGGTCCGACAACAAAGTCGAGAATCAAGAACTGCTTTCATCAGCAATGAAAAACGCTTCAGTGATGACTTGATTCCTCGAGAAGAAAGAGAAGATATAGTTTACAACAGTATAAACCTTCCAAAACTAAAATTCGTGTAGGATTGGCACTCCTACTTCTTTGGGTCCCTGGTTAAAATATCGACCCGAAAACCGACTATCCTGACTCAGCTTTATGGTGAGTTTTCTAAACGCCTCGAGACAAATGCCAGCATAATATCTTAAATTAGGCGACTGCCAATACAATCCACACACTTTTCAATTCAATGTTAAATCATCTCATTTGACAATGAAGGGATTATAGTATACGCTTCTTCGTCACTGAAGATGGAAGCGACAAGTCACTCCGAAACTTCGGCAATTCTCACCATTTAGACACGGTACGATATCCAGAAGACTCCAAGTCATTCGTATATAAAGAGTGTCCCTAAACGGCCACCGTTAGCTTCATGGCACAGTTGACAGCGGTGAGCAACTGACAAGTAGCCACCAAAGTTCCTGCTGCGTATATTTCACAAACTCCTTGCATCTAGTTCACAGGCTGTTTAAAACATTTTCACAGAATTTTATTTCCAACTTGGAATTCATCTAAGACTATATCATGCCTGACTAAATCTTATCAGAATTGACAAGGCATGTAGCACGTGTAAGACTTCATTTTCGAAAAACATTAAAATGAAATACTAAATCAACAAATTACTGGCGTCACGCTAAAAGTTTTGTTTTGTGGCTAAATGGTGTGTCTCTTTCAATAAAATATCACTCACGTTGTTCCTGATAACTGGGGGGAGAGGGGAATTATTATTTTAAACACAACCCTGGGTTTTCGATGATCGAAGCTATGAATTTCCTAAGTAAGATTTTCGGTCTTCACGGCGTCGAATACGAAGATAGCTGTCTTCTGGGTTATAGCGCCGTGTAGTCTGGTACGACCGTTCCAGAGGTCCTTGCTGCCTCCATTATCAGGTCGATGAATGACGTAATTTCCTTCAAAATACGCTGCATCTCCAATGTTCCTTTGTCTCGGCATGTGAGTCCACAAATCATTTATGCAAGACCTTCACTTGTGATCAGACCCTTCATCTCAAAATTAACATGTGCGTACCCCTCTCTCCAACATGGTGTACGCTTCTATTATAAACCATAACCTTGTATCCTACATCTAATCCATATCAAGTGTGTCCAGAATCGGTCAGTAACCGAGACAAATTAAGCCTATCATTTAATTACTCCGAAAAAGATTTTTTTATTCTCTCTTGTTTTTCTTTCATCTTTCTCTCTCTACATATATTTATTATTAATAGTAATAATAAAACTACGACCTTCCGTGGTCTTAGCTTACTGCTGATAAGCATCCACGTTTATGAGGGATGGACGCACACATGAACCGCCATGCGTGCATACACCTGTATTAGCGTAATTAGTTGTTAAAACCAAAGGAACCAACAAAAATGGACATAAAAAAGAATTTGTTAGTAGGAGAAGGCATAAAAAATGCAACGTGCTGCCTGAG